>JAPMUY010005681.1:0-197500 GCA_026901105.3 Galaxias olidus | reverse complement strand
AGTCTGGAGGTCACCCGCCCATCTTTGGCCTTCCCGCTGTCTCAGAGGTTAATGAATGCTGCCTGAAGCCAAGAGACGACAAGATGTTTCCAGTTAGCCACATTGAGTGATACTCAGCTGCATGGACACTAATATGCTCCAATTGAATTTCTCCCCCTGGTGGGGGGGGAGGGTCTGTCCGACGGCGGGCCCTCCCTCACAGCTGTGAACCCGACGCCCACCATCCCCCCCAGAGCTCAACTTGTACCGAGCCAAGCCTCACAGGTCAAGTGTGAAGGGTCAAGTTCAACCGGTCGTTCCATCAGTCAGATTTCAGTGTCTGTAGAGGGGGAGTGTCTTAGTGTTGCAGTATTGTGTTCATGATCACTGACATTACCATAACTACACTTATAGCAATTTCCAAATCCATATGCCTAGAGATACTAACATATCAAAAACATTCAAAACTTCTTTTAACGATTTTAAAAACATGTTTGTCAAGCTAAAGATGAACTTACGGTATTCACACAACACCAACAGCTGTGTAGCCTATTAAGCATGTTTTCGTGTTTAGATGTTAGTTAAAGGGAATATGTTTCTGAGGGTACAGAATGTAGTACATGCAGTGCAGTAGTCTGCACCTGTGAACGTGCATTATGTATATTATTTTCCTTTGTTCTAACAGAGTTGAGTGGGTTGTTTTTCAAAGTGCTTAAACAGACACACACACACACACACACACACACACACACACACGAGGGCACGTCCACCCAGCGCGAGTCGCTCCACACCTGGAACAGATAAAGGGCCTTTCATGTTTGCTGGGCTACACCGAGGTCAGTGAACGCTAGTGTTGAGAGCCAGTTTTACAAGGCGAGAGCCGGGCTGGGAGAAGCAATGAAACGAGAGTGTATACAGCCAGGTGCATCGGAGTTAAGAGACTTTTATTAGTCAACCAACCTTGATTCTCTCCTCCCATCTGTTTTTTTGTTCTTCACATATTGTCTATTGTTTGTAGTAAAGCTTCCATAACTGAACGGATCAGAAAAAAGACAATCCAGACAGCGTCTGGGTATCATTGGATGTATCTACAGTGTATAGAGGAAAGTCTACATCCTCATGTCAGGTTATGGTTTTGGTTTCGCTCCAGGTGTTTGCAGCCTCTTCTGTTCTGTAATACCCTCTCTCTTCAGGCCCTTTCTCTTTCCCTGACATGACAAAGGCTAAGGCAATCCAGGTTACCTAGCCCGGATCTAACAGACACACAACGCACATACTACACCAAAACACTAAAGAGTGTGATAGATCCAACAACTGGAACAGCAGTGCAGACTCACGTTACCGCGGACGCTGTGTGAGAGCGCGGTGGATGTCAGCGGATCAGACCCCAGACGATCCACTTACGCCTCACAGTCGGAGGTATTGATAAATCCTCTTGCATGTGAAATCTGCTTTTATTCGCTTTTTAGCATGCCACGTCGCGCTCGCCGATGAAGAGAATTAGTGGAGGCGGTTTGATTCCAGTGGGACAGTGACTCAGCGGGCTCCTCGTATGACACCCAGCGCCCCGCTAATGGTGCTCACATCCCCGGACCGTACCCGAGCGTGTTCTCTACCAGGGGAGTTCTGTTACTCTGCTGGGTGTCGGACCAGTTCCACGGACTCTTCCTCAGAGGCAGTGTGTGTGGCTGGCCGCTCACTTTAGGCCGCAAGTCACAGCGATAGGAGTACATTATTTAGTTTGTCTTGAGAAAGCCTTTATTTGGTGTGCGCTTCGATAGACTGGTAAACACTCCCCAGCTCCAGGGTCTCTATTGGCTGAATTGTGTGTGTGAACACCAGACGGCTCCGTGACACCAGCGTCCCTGTAAAGTTTCCAGTGCAGGTGTAATTCCCTGTAAAATGCCCTATAATTTACTGCCCTTTGGGAGCACACAGTCTCTGGGCGTGAAAATCAATAGGGCGCTGGTCTCGGTCTCTCTCTGCTCAGCCCCAGTCAGCCAGCAGTTAGGGTAATTCTGTAATGGCAGGGGATAGGACCTGGATATCTAACGCTCTATCTGAAGCAGATAAATGTTTTACAACACCATCGTTTAACGTTTAACCCTTCCTTCCCGCACCGCGTACTATCCCCACCCCCATCTTCTGTGAAGAGTCTACCCAGGGAGCTCCTCCAGAGCAGAGGCCCGGACAGAGGGAGGGGGGACTGGGTTTCACCCGCCCAGGAACCCCCCTCACCTTCCTGGATGTGCGTTCAGACTCTTAATGCTCTATAACCTTGCAGAGGTAGCCTGAGGCATCTTGGCGTATAGCTGATGTTCAAACCCCCCCAGTTGTTCCGAGGGGGAAGCCATGCGGAAAACATGCATCTAATCGTACAAGATACTGCATGTATAATGTAGCATGTGACACACAATATAGGTCCATGAATAATAAAGTCGTAATGCAGAGCACCTCGGAGCATGCAGACAGAAGAATATCAGGAACCAATGGTGTGGATTAACAACAGGAAACGAGGTAACCAGGAAGTGGTTGGAGGAGATGGAGGAGGAGAACTCTCCATGGATACCGTGCTGAATCCACAGTGTTGGAACATTAGACGTTTGCCTTACTCTTTTGCCTATGGATAGAGGAGAGAAACCTATACAAAATGAGCACTGTATGAGTGTGATACTAGAGGATATCCCTGCCAGCCACAGCCACCATCTGGGTGACGTCTCTGCTTTAACCACGACGTGCAATTCATTCCGTGAGAACGGAAGGGAGAGATCTCATTGTGCCTGCCTGGATTGGCACCAACAGCAATCACTTGTTTCTGATTTATTAGATAGGCGAGGAAATTAATTTCGTTCCGAAATGCACGGTCGGAAATTAGATGGAGAAATTGTGTGAAAGAATCTGTGATTGTTTTCCCCCCTCCGTCCCTCCGGAGGTGCTGATAACCGCTGATCTTGGCGACACCATTAATGAAAAACTTATTTCATTCAAGGCCAGAAAAAAAAGCTTTTGTCTCCAAAGCTGTAATTAACTTGACTATCTAGCCAATCCTTAATGTCATCCTAACTGCCCATTAACATGCTCCCGGAACGTTGGCCTCTTTCCCCCAGCCTGCAGCTGGCCGCTGACCTCAGGAAGTGCTGCGCCGTCGTCCTTTTCCTGTCCCTGCGTCCGGGATCCCGCTCTCAACTTACCGCGCTCAACTGAGAGCAGATTGCAGAGACAGGCTGCCTGCCGACAGATCTATATGATTTACATCTAGCTGTCCCCAGCAAAAATGCCATTCGTTTTACAAAATGTTCTTAGTGCGCTTTGACTGCTTCTATTGAAAGAAAAAAAAAAGAAAGTTTTTTCATTTTTATATCTGATAGGCTTTTCCCAAGCAATATCTTTTGACCGGAGCAAAGTGGTGTTGTTCCAATGTTGGAATACTGTAAAAAATACTATCTTGACCGTGGGGATCCACACCCAAAAATAATGGTTGTTTAAAATGAGTCTATGAATATGGCCATGAACATCCTAAGCAAGCCACCTTGGAAAGGGCCCACTTAGTGGTGTCTTTTCATCGGAGGGTTGTGAAAGGGTGTTTGCTGTCAGGGTCAGGTCCTGTCTTCTCTTTAGCCGCTGTTGAGGTTTTGAATTTGACCTTAACGCTTCAGCACATATGTGCATTAAATGATTTCTTTCTTTGGGAAATTGGTTTGAGTAGAGTTCTTTTTTGTGGCTTAAGTTTTTGTGTCTGTCTTTGTGCCTATTCAGTAGCATAACCTTGATGACACTTGGTACTTGGTTTCTGTGCTCGCAGGGTGACGGGTAGCCTGAGAGGGTCTTTCACTGTGTATTTTCCCTTCTCAGTCTATTTTAGCCAGGACACTAGTCTACCTGACAGCCAAGCATTCAGGCAGGCAGGCAAGCAGGCTGGCAGGCAGGCAGACAGGCAGGCAGGAACAGAAATGAAGTCCTACCTCCCAACATATCAGCCAGCCGATGAGAAATACACACTGCAGCCGTTTCCTCCAGTGCTCAGCTAGACTGTGAGATTGAATTTAAATAAGCAAATGGTACAACAGAGCATTTTTTGACATTCCACGCCCCCCGTGCCTCATTCACTCACCTTCTCTCATCCACAAACACACTGACACAGACAGCCATAAACACATATTTAACAAGCACGTCTGTACACACATGCACACACACCAGCACAGAAACACTCACGTTGAAGGAAATGTTTAGACACCCGCACATACGCAGTACCACACTACCAGGCTATAGATTCACACACTCATCCCAGCCCTATCGGATATTTGATTGTTTTCTATTCTCCCCTACTTCTATCACCCCCCCCCCCCCTCCCCCCTACACACACACACACACACACACTCTCTCTGCTTGCATTTTCTATCATCAAGGCTGTTCCACCATTTTCTCAGAGTAGAATGCAAATTGGTGGAAACACTGATCAGAACTTATTACAAAATGGAGCCTTGCTCTGAGAGAAAAAGAGTGCGTCAGTATGAGAGGGAATTGGGAGGGGCTGGGGGAGCCGGAGCCTGCAGGAGGGGAATGTCGCTCTGTGGCGGGGATGGGAAAATTAGATTTATTTTTTCATGGGGTCTAGAGAGGGAGGAGGGGGAGCTGTGGGGTTCAGTAATGGTGCCTCGCTGTATTTTTTTATATACGAAAGGAGGCAAATGGAAATGACTTGTGAATAGGTTTGCCCCATGCCGTTCCATTGTATTCTTTTGGGTCTGTGTGTCTGTCTGTCTGCCTACCTCCTCTCTCTCCCCGCCGTCTCCCCTATCTCCCCGCCGTCTCCCCTCTCTCCCCCCAGTCTGATGTCCCCTTTCCTACCTCCTCTCTCTCCCCCCCGTCTCCCCTCTCTCCCCCCAGTCTCCCCTCTCTCCCCCCAGTCTGATGTCCCCTTTCTTGCCGGCTGAACCCCAAGGTTATGGCAGGCCTGGCCGTCTAATCAGTCTAAGTTAAGCAAGGCGTGGGCGCTGGATTTGTTGTGCTCCTCATCCCCACTTCTTATTGCGTTGGTCCTCCAGAAGCAGTTACACATCTCAGCCGTTGTCCACTCTGCGCCACGCACCCCCCTGATAAAAATGAACATGACCTTGGGAAATAATTGGTGAAATGCAAGGATTTTAGTGTTCATGAAGTCCCTCTTTTTGCATTTTTCCAAGGCGGGTAACGCCTGCTCTTTTTCCCATGTCTGAAATAGGTAGGGATTTGAGTGTTTGAAATTGATTGAGGCAAAATTGAGTCTGAGGCTACATATGTGTGCCATTATGGGTAATTGAGGCAGTTATGTCTCTTGTCCTTTTGACCTAAAGGGATAATTTTTTGCACCTTGTCACAAATAATAAAAAGGAAGCAGGTTCTTTTTTTTCAATTGCACCTCTGTGTTTGCTCTTTCAAAGTTTTTGTTTGTTAAACAATTTGCTTTGCAGTTAGCTTTCATGAATGTTTGAAAGGAAATATCAGTTTCTCTACCATGTGTCAGTGGTTCTACAGCCGTTGGCAGTGTCTCAGCCAGCGGGGAAAGTGATGCTTGTTGAGGGGAAAATCTATGCACTTACTACACTGTTTTCTGCGGGACATTTTATTGAGTCAGAGCAGCAGAGTAAAAATATCTTTTTGGTATTATTTTCTGTAACCAAATTGTAATCCAATCCATCACTAAGATATATCATTCACCCTCTTCATATGCTACAGTGGCATATTGTCTATACATTTGTAGTAATTTTACTTTTGCGGTCTATAAGGACGTAAGCAATCGATAGCTGCATGGTGAGCTTTAAGACCTTGTTGTCTGCAGCCTCGTTACCGTCTGAAACACTCTATTGGACTGGGGTAGATAGAATGCACATTGAACGCTGTTCCATCCCAGACAGAGGCAGTGTCACTGTCTCTCTATTGAAAGGCTGTCTGTCCTCTCTCCTTCTCTCTGTCAGACTGCAGTACTCCAGCCTGGACAGTAGATGGTGTGCCCTGTTCATGTTTCCCCGGCGACACTCGCTCAGCCTTACTTGCTCACCCGTGACTGGCGACAGCGCTCTCGGGGAGGCCTCCCCAGCTCCTGGCCCCCCTCCTACAGCCCCTCCAGCTCCCCACTCTGTCTCCTGCACCTGCCCCCACCCTCTGCCGCCCACTCCCTCCCCATCTCTCTCTCTCTCTCTCTCTCTCTCTCTCTCTCTCTCTCTCTCTCTCTCTCTCTCTCTCTCTCTCTCTCTCTCTCTCTCTCCCCCCCCATCCAGGGGGCAGTCACCGAGGTGGCAGTTCTAACAAGCTGCCGGGGACGGCGCCGCTCAAATGAGCCAAATCAAAGAGAAAAGGGGGAGTGGGATAGGTAGCGCCATGAGCCCCCTGCAGAGAACAGCCATTTGGATGAATATGAAATGTCTTCGTATGGTCTGACATGATAAGCCCAAGGATAACCCACTGCTCAGTCAGCGCATTTAGCCAGCCACCATTCATATAGTGCGGACAAAAAGAAACACAAACAGAAACAACAAGGGCCAAATTAACAACACTGTCAACTTCTGCCCTTCACAATGTAATTCACTTGATTTGAGAGTACAATTATTGTAAAGGCTTTTTTTCTTTTAGTGTAACACTTCATTTGGAAGCTCATTCTCATTGGCAGGATGATGGCGTCTGTGTAGTCTGTGTGCGAGCTCGTGTGGTGCGTCGCTGATCCTCCCGTCCTCTCCCACTGCCTCTGCGTCTGGCCGTGGACCCGCTTTAGATGAGGCCCAGCCACATGATTTAGACTGTGCAACACCATCCAAATCTCTTTTTGGATTGGCCGTCTGGTGGCTGTGGCATAAATAAGAGAGTCTACCCTGGCTCATTTTCCTTCACCCTGTGAGGTTCCAGGCCTCTTTTCTCACCCCCCCCCCTCCCTCCTCCTCCTGTCTTCATTCCTCATTCTTCCTCCATCGCTCTCAGATTCCTCATCTCCTTTCACTGTTGCAGTCGCTATCCTTCTGCATCTCTCATCTCTCCAGGGTTGTCCCCCTGGGGGCCCTGCTGAGCTGGCGTCAGGTCACCCCACACACAAAAAAAATATATGGAATCATGAAGAAGAAAAAAATAAAAAGCCATATTCTGTCCCACCCTATCAGCCAGCTTTAGTCTGTCACCTCCTCTGCACACGCTCACATCAAACACACACACAAACACACAGCGGCCACACATTCCATTTCGCACACACACACACACCCACACACACACACACACACACACACTAACACAGATGCCGGGGCTTTGTGCTTTTTTAAACCCAGAAAAAAAAACAAGGAAGTGCATAGAAAATGCTAAAGCCACAGTTATCATTTACAGTCACAAGTGCTCCTGGCGTGGAAGGAGAGCCATTGAAATGGCTCATCCAAGGGGAGGGAATGGGAGACATTGTGTATAATAATGTGAGCGGTACTGCTTCAGTTTTGTGCCCCCATTTAGTGCCCTGAACCTAGACTTACCACCAATCCAGCTCTTAAAAAGAAAAAGAACTCCCCCAAAAATGGCAACATCTGAAACATTTTCTCTCTCTTTCTCTTTCGCTCTCTCACTCTCTCTCTCTCTTGTGTGCGTTTTGTGTTTTTCAGCCTCAGTGAGCTTAAAGAATTGTAGAGTGAACATAGCTTCACCCCAGGCCCTCAGCTTTTTTTTTTCCCGCAAGATGCTCTTTTGCTAGATGCCCGCCTGAGAAGACCCTGCATACTTATCTAAAGGTAATGGCACCTTCTTCTCCACCTCACACTGGCTTAGGGAGACAGCAGCGCCTCCTCCTGCACCACCAACCCTGCCTCTCTCTGCCTGCAGCCCCTTTCAAGCTACCACACAGTCTGAGGCACATCAACTGAACGACTTACATACTTCCAGGCTTATAAGGTTGTCAAGATGGAAATGGGGCGTTTGTTTGTTTATTGAACATATTTGAACTTTGATGACTTCCTTTTCATCTCAACCTTTGCATTTATTGAAGTCTTTGTTAGCTCACGTCATTGTTTTCTTCTGTTCTTTTGTTGGTATGTTTCTGTGCTTGAATTAGAGGACACATCTGGCATATAATATCATTTTTCTGTAGGCTGGAATGACTGAGTTTATTCTCTCTTATAATGTAAATACAGTGTAAGCACAGAATAATCCTGCCTTTTTCTACAATGATGAACAACACAGTTTAGTCTTCATCCTTTATTGTCCCTTAGCCCTGCCTTGCAGTGCACCACCTTGACCTGGAGAAGGCACTGCTGAGCCTGTGCGTTCTTAACATGGTGCCTCTGCCTCCCCCTCTGTGACCTCTTTCAGGGTCCGGAGGGTCTGTGCTGTAGTGCAGGGGCTGTCCGCGGGCTGACCTTGGCCGGCTTCTTGTCCTAGGTAAGGCCTGTCAATGAGACCAGTGTGTTGTGGGCTAGGCTCTTAGCTTGCTCTTTGTCCTAACCCTAACCCTGTCAATGAGACCAGTGTGTTGTGGGCTAGGCTCTTAGCTTGCTCTTTGTCCTAACCCTAACCCTGTCAATGAGACCAGTGTGTTGTGGGCTAGGCTCTTAGCTTGCTCTTTGTCCTAACCCTAACCCTGTCAATGAGACCAGTGTGTTGTGGGCTAGGCTCTTAGCTTGCTCTTTGTCCTAGCTTAGGCCTGGCAATGAGACCACTGTGTTGTGGGCTAGGCTCTTTGTGCCGATGGACTCGCTCTGATTTTGCCGACCCGTGTAGACAGATGTTGGCACTGCCTGTTTCTCCACTCAGAGGTCTAATGCAGAACCATCCTATTGGGAAGAAGAATATTTTAGTAGTAAGTCCTGACTTCACCACAACAAGTTTCCTTTAACAGAGCAGTGTACCGTAAGCTCAGGTGGTCACCATCAGCAAGGTTGTTTTAAGAATAGCTGAGAGCAGGGACATTGTCATGCGCGGTGATCCTGTTCAGTAAGTCGTTTCTCAGTGCTTTTGTGTGGGTCTTTTTCGAGCAGAGGTGTTCTTGCCTTGGATTTTCTGGGCAAGTAAAATAAAAGCTATCTCTCCATAAGCCACTCAAAAATAGAGTGAATGGACAAAAAGGTTTGGGGAAAATCTGGGGCACATCAGAGTCGACCCTGTCCCTTGGTTAACCCTGTGCCAAATAAAAAGTGTTGCCATTCCCACCCTCTCCCCTCAGAGCCCCTAGCCGCTAACTCAGCTGGCCAGCATAGGGGATGTTTCGCATGTTGCTTCCATTTTCATATCTCACTAAATAGATGTCTGATATGCACTCAGATACACATTAACAAAATTATAAACATTTGATTTATAAATAGACATCAAGCTTGGGTTTATGTACCTATATTAGTCTAGTAATTTCCTAAAATTATCTATATGTTCAATATAATTTATATTAAAATGTAACATAAATATGAATAAATAGAATAAAAATAATAATTGAAAAGAACACCGTGCAATTGCATAGTTCATATAGAGATAGACCTTTGCTTATAGGTTTGCAAATGAAAAGATACAGTCCAAATAAATCGCCGTTAAAATCTGCAAATACAGTAGGAAATACATAAATTAATTAATATAAAATAAATGTGCACATTTTGTGCTACACCGGACACAGCTGCGCACCAAACAAACTTTCACTATTTATAGTCAAATGTAGGACCTACTAACGTAATACATTAAGAAAATGTATGAAATAGACTTCATCTAATATTTATCTTTAATTTTTGACAGACAAGTTTTATACTTGTTGCAGAAGATTTAACTTATATTTTGTACAAAATTAACATTTGTGAATTTTAGATGTAAGTTCTGGAAATTTTAATTTAAACACAATTAGGTTTGTACTCATGAATAAATACATTTTTCTTAGTTTTTCTACAACAATTATTTTATTGTCTATTGTTTGTCTATTTTTTATTAATTGAAGGCCTATTTAATAAGAATGCCTTTTGTCCATAATATTTTTATTTAAAACAAATCAAAAATAATAATAATTTTTCCCCAACAAGGTAGTCGCGCAAACATTTTAAATTAGAATAAAATACAGTTGATGAACTTGTTTGTCATTTTTAAATTGTATTTGTGAGTAAAGATATTTCTCTTACTATATTTCACAATATATTTAGTCTTTGAAAGCGTCTGGAATGAATCAGTTGAGCCCACTGAGTGAGCTGAAAGTGGAAGAGGCTGTTACGGTTAGGCGTTGGCCAAACTGCCAAAGTCAAAGCCCGATTGGACTAAATCCCTGGTGTGTCTCTAGACCACAGCCGAGCGGGATGGAATCATCACCTTGCTTTACCAATGCAATGCAAAGAGCGTCCAGAAGAATAGGCCGGACTACTGAGGGGAAGTCCTGTTGCTTTATAAAGAGACTAGTTCTTTCATGCAAAACAAGTTTTACATAAAGTGTTAAAAAAAAAAATTTTGGTAGACACAAATATACTTATTTGTCCTCAAATATGGTGTGTCCTATGTTGTGTGTTTCGCAATTGGTAATTATTTCCGGATATTAATTTATGTGATCCACATTATTTCACGTTTGCAATTAAAACAATCAGCATTATGCTTTTTGACTAACACCATTAATCAGCTTGTATTTTCCTTTACAAAATGATCTTATATATTTTGGCATCATTTTGGTATCCAGATTGAAGTTAATGCATTAGCAAAAAGTATTTATATTTTGAATGAAGCATTTCTTTTTTATTGTGTGTAGTATTTCCGATGTTACGAAGTAGAGGAAAGAGGACAAAGTGATGATGGCCGGCACCTTTATTCATTTGATTTCCTCCCTCAATCTTCTGACCTATCGGTATTCTTCATCTTCTTCCTCTTCTTTGAATAATAATAAAAAAGCGAGAGCGCGGCCCGTCGTTTCCATCGTCCTCTAGCCCTACCATTTCATCAGCTGCTCTGATAGCCATGAATCTTGTCACTCATGCTTTTCATCAACCCATGTCCATGGAGCGTGCGGAAGGGCCTGGAGATGGCCGCTGAAGCGAACGCAATGGCCAAAGAGAGGCTTGCAGATCAGGACGGGAGGAACACACACAAACACACACAAACACACACTGCTCTCTGCTCGTTCCCTAATGCACCGTCTCATCCCGCGCCTCTGTAAGATCAAGAAGAGAGAAATGTAACATCGTGGACGACAATGGGAACAACAAAGTCAGGGGGAAAACAAACACACCGCTTTATTTGTTTATACTTTTCTGAATTACTTTAACAGTGAAACCTACTATGCTCAGATGGGAATTGAATGCACACCCTCATAGTGACACAGACATTGTGTACCCTTGACAAAAACACAAATCAGAATAGCATTGCATGCACCACCTTGGATAGCGGCGTCCTACTGTAAAATGTTTTGCGAGATATGAAAGGAATTGATAGGAGGGGAAGGCGTGTTTGCTTTTGTACGCTTTCGACCGAAGCTGAGAAGGAGAGTCTGGCTGTGTTTCCAGCTTGGACGGTAGGAGGCGCGAGGTGAAGGAGCCCGCTGACTGATGGCTGCCGCTCCTCCCCACCTCCTCTGGGCTCTGCTGCTCTCCCGTCCTCTCGGTTCTGCTCCAGATTCTGCATCCACCTGTCACCTCTCTTTTGTTGTTGCAACTGTTCGACCTCCTGTTATTTTTTTCCTCCCTCAACTTGAACTTGACACTGTTTTCTTTGCTTACGTTCAGGTCCAGCATGATTGGCTCTGACAATAGGGATATCGCACCCCCCAACCCCCCTATACCCCACCACCATCTCCAGAGAGAGTCATTGCCCCTAAGACAGCTGTCATTTATCATAAGCTTTGTCTGATTGACAACAAATAATTTGATTTCTCATTGCTGTTTGAAATGTTGTCGCTCATATGTCTATTGGCAGGTAGTTCAAGGCAACATTTGCCCATCTTTAAGTTAAATACTTTTCCCCCGGATAATCACATTATTCTCATGGTGGTATTAATTGCAATTAAATTATTTTAATTAATGCTTAGTCTAGCGTATGATTAAGATAATTAGCTAAGTGTTTTTTTTTTTACATTGACGTCTTTCCAGTCAAACAGGAAGAAATCCCCTTGATTAGTTAATGATGTTAATTATCATTAGCAATACACCAGGTATAATTGTTAAAATTCCCACCTGAAATTACCAGTCACGCAGTCTTAATCACATTCTCTGTAAATGAAGACACATTGGTTCCATCTATATCAGATAATTAATTATGGTACAAAATAGAGCCACCTCACATTCACTGTAGAGACAGAAAACTTGAGTCATTTTAATATGAGATGCTTATTCATAAAGATATGCTGGACATCTCAACCAATTAAAAAAAATCTCAAAGGGCTCTTTCAGTTACAATTGGAGTTACTGAAGTTATATTTTCATGTTCTTTATCTTTATGCCTTGTATTTAAATGTCACATGTTAGTGAATAATATATGGAAACGTCAAGGGAAAGCAGAATTTCCTCTCATTTCAAAGTAAAAATCTAATATATGCCTATAGATATAGATGTATGGATTTTCTGGTTTGAATATAACTTTGTAGGACTGTGCTACTAATTGTTCGCTGAGCATTGCTGAGACCTAATGTCTGTCTTACTGATGAAAGCAGAGATGAATGTGGACGGGGCCATTGTATCTGGAATGAATGCTCCATGCATAGAATCAAATTGGACCAATCAGTGCATTTATGTCTCTGTAGAACTAAGCCATTTAAGAGCACCCTAAGTTTGATATGGGATGCGGTGGGCTGACCTGGCAATGTTCAGGGGCTCATATGAGAGGCGCTGGTGGCTCGTCTGTCTCTGTCTGTCTCCGAGTGTCTTTCCCTTTCTCCACCCTCCATCTCCCTCTCTGCCCCGCTCCGCATTCGGAGGGAGCGAGTCAGTTTTACCGTCACTACCTGTGAAATTGTATTCCGGGAAGATGGATCCTTTCTCTTATATTCATGACACCCGGGGAAGCACAGTCACCTCCAACACCCGTTTAATATGGATGCCGGGGAGTCAGACCCGAGTGTGCCCGCTCGCACGCGTGTACACACACACACGCTCACACACGCACACAAGCATGCACAAAGCAACGATAACACTTGCACGGATGCAAACACGTGCACACGCAAAACAAAGACCATGGCATGCGTACAAATACATCCCAGCTGCACGCCTGCGCAGTGCCGCTCACGTGCACTTTCCCACACGCCCCCCCGCTCCCGGCCCAAAAGACAATGCAGGGCCGGCGTTGGGTTCCTGCTGATGATGGAGAGCGATAGTGACAAGGCTGCTCTCCATGGCTTGACGCATTACAACCCAGCGCTGCCATGTTGTGTAAATCCTCTGTCTCTCCTCATTGAGAACATGGCGGCTCCCTGTCTCTCGTCCTCCCCCGGTCTATTTTGCTTCACGGTTGTTTGCTACCGTAGTTCACGGTTCCAAAATGCCGTCTCTCTCTGCAGTTTGGGATTTTATGACTGTGACTCACCTCCAGTGTGTGTGTAGGTGTGCGCTGTGTGTGGTGTCTCCTGTCCAGTGTGTGCGCGGAGGCTAGCCCGGTGAGTCTAGGCTCATGGTCGTAGGTCCTGCTGCAGGAGGGGTGCATGTGCTCTCCGTCCCCGTCCCCCGGCTGCTCTGAGGGCCAAGCCACGCACAGCAGGTGGGACTAGGAAGAGCATGGTGCGAGAGAGTGAGTTAGTGTGTGTGTGTGTGTGTGTGTGTGTGATGCCCTCTGTGAGTGTTTATTTGGACTGGGAGAGGGGATGGGAGGGGGAGGGTGTGGTGCAGGGGGTCAAGGGGCTAGAGGAGACTCCTGGGAGAGAGGGTTTGGCTTCAGCCGCTCAAATCAACTCCATTAATAAAACAAGACGGCGCACGGGACAGGGATTCAGGGAGACCCACAGACCCGTCCTCTCTCTCCGTCCCCCTCGCCCCTCTACCGCACTCCGTTATATCCATAAGACATGGATCCCCATGATTCCTTCAAGTGCCACAGCAGTGTGTGATTTGGCCTGTGTTTTCCTTCCTGGCCAATGGCGTGTCACTTAGGCAGGAAAAAGGTCCTGGCTGAATGGAGTGGAGAGAGCTAGTGCCTCACCAGGCTAGCCCTCGTTAGGACGGCCGCCCCTGGCCCCTAACGGGCTCCCTGGCTCCTACGGGCTCCCTGGCTCCTACGGGCATGCAGAGCAGCCTGGAGCACTGTGGCACATGCAGGGTGCTGGAGCTACCTCCGGGGAAACGTGTGCTTTTCTAGGGATGGTGTTAGTCGATTGGAGAGGCGCTTTAAGCAGACGAAATGTCTACATGTGGCTGTCTGTGAGCTCTGTTTGGTTTTGCTCTGTTGTAGGACTAAACTTAGGAGCTGGGCGCTGCTGTTGCAGCCTCTCAACACCCGGCTCTTTAGTCGAGGGGGAGGAGAGGAATCACAGTGTCTCTGTTGAAATGGGGATTCGTTGCTGAGGTTCAGAATGGAAAGGGTTCTGTGTAATCCTATGCTAAATTCGGCATCAGATCTTTTTGGGAGCGGTGTAAAACCAGTATGCTTTTCTTGTCTTTGCCTTTTTTTCTCTCTCCCCTGCAAGCCTTAAAAGTGATGATAGCGCATGGCTTTTCAGCTACAACCCCCCCCCCCCTCCCCCTCAAGGCGAAAATGTACAAGGCTGCTAGGCGCCGTTACCTCTTCCTCTCCCAGAAACGGCTAACCCCCTCAAAGGATGCTGTATCTGGAGAGAGAATGCCTATGAGCACGAAAGGGGGCGAGAGAGGGAATGGAGGGAGGGAGGGAGGTGAGGGGAAAGTGGAGGAAGGAAGGAAAAAAGAGGAGGGAGCCAATGTTCAGGGTGTTTCATTCAAAGAAAGAAAAAAAGGAGTCCATTCGGTCCCCCTGTTCTTTGTAGAACATTTAGCTTTGACCCTCCCTTGCTTTCTCTGCTCCCTCCCACCCTGCCATCCCGCCTAGCACACACACACACACACACACACACACACACACACACACACGGACACACACATACTGGCCAACACATCTGCGGGATATTGCACTAGCCAGCGTTTTATACCTCCTACAGTAGTAGGGTGCTTTTTTAATATAGCCTCTATCTTCACTGTATTGGGTGTTTGTGTCCGCGCTGTCGCAACAGGCAGACACTGAGGGAGGAGAGAGGAAAAGAGAGAGACAGAGGAGGAGAGAGAAAGAGAGGGAGTCAGAGTGAAATAGCAAAAGGGAGGGGGAGTGCTTTATATGTTGTGGCATGTTTATGATGCAGGGGGGACAAATCTAGTGATATATTTCTTTTTTATTAAATTTTTTTTTAAATCTGACTTGAGATAGAATCTGAATATTTCTCCGTATTCCTGGTGAACCTAGTGTAAGTAGCTGCCTGATGCCAAAGCCCTACCAAACTGACAAGAGTTCCCTCTCCCTGTGCTGAGCAGACTGGAGGCGACCCAGGGTAAGTTGTGGGCTTTTTCTTTCTTTCTTTCTCTTCTCTTTCTCTCTCTCTCTCTCTCTCTCTGTGCCGCTGATTACGATGCTGCTGATTGATTGGTTAGAGGCTGTGGATTATCACGGGCCGCTCGTCACCAGGTGCCTGATGATGAGAGGAGGGAGAGACGCGAGGGGGAGGGAGGAGGAGGAGGAGGAGGGAGGGGGTTCTGGAAATTAGATGAGCTCGGGCAGTGCCTGGCATCGGCAGTGCCTCGCTAACTCCTGATTTTCTCCCTCTGTTTACTCTGGCGCCGAGCGCGCGCGTGTGTATATGTTAAACCTGCTAGAGTGCGTTGGGGTGGATGCATGTGGATCTTTTGGATGTGGTGTGTGTGTGTGTGTGTGTGTGTGTGTGTGTGGTCCAGGCACGAGTTGCCTAACAGCCGTTGGTTAGCAGAGCCGGCGCGTGCTGATGAGGCTTTGGGGAGGGCTCTGCTGATGAGGGAGTCAGCCAGCTGCCTGCGAGGCACAGTGAGACACGGGCCTTTTTGTGAATATGCAGATGAGGGGGGCCCCGGCACGGGGAGGGGCCCAGGAGGGGGCTGCCACACGCCGTCCTGTTTACATGCTCTCTATAGGGAGCCTGATCCTCAACAGATTGCCAGCGTTCGGCGGGATCTCAGCGCGGCGTCAGAGGAGACGGAGACACACAGAGAGCAGCCAGGGTGGGGAACAGAAAAGGGGGGAATATATATATATATATATATATTGTTATTGTTATTATTATATATACAGTATATACAGATGGAAAGATATCGTTAAAGATGAGGGAATGGAGAAAATGGCAGCGCAGCTTCGGGGCGTATTTTCACGCCGTTGACAAGACATGATGATTGCTGTTTTGCTCCCCCCCTGCCTCCCTCCACTCCCCACCCCTCCTTCCTCCCCTCTGCGTTTTTCTACACCATTTGCATGTCAAAGCCATAGAGGCCACTGTGCAGATTAGTATGGGATGACATAATGATGTAATGAATTAAATGCCGCCGTTTAAGCGCTGCACTCTGCGCTCCGGAGGGAGACCAGCGCAGACAGGATGGAGGCATGAGGGGCAAGGAAGAGAGGAGGATCCAAAACGAGGAGCACACGCTTTTGTCTTCAGAGTTCACTTTTCTTCAAAGAGATTAGTTCCATTTAGTTTTGGTCCAAATGACTGAATTTAAGGTCATAGTTTTTCTTATACACGTACTGCAGGCACTGTAGGCACCAGATATCTGTGAAAGGGTTTGTTATATTTTGGAGAAAAATATGTTAGATGAATATCACTCAAAATCTCAAAAACAGGATGCATTCATCTGGCAATTTACTTTTTTTGTTGAAAAATACTTCAAATTTACATTACAGGATTTCAATTGTGCAAGCCATCATTTTATAAGAGTAGGTATAATTTTTTTAAGGGGCTATCTATTTTTTGAAAAAGCTCCTGACACAATATTTGAATTTGAAGCAGCCTTGTTTTCTCTCCTGGTGATTTGTAATAAACATATACTTTGGCCTGTCTATAAACCTACATTATGATTGTCCTGTGCCGCAAAGAATAGCATCGTAAAAACCCAGTAGTTGCTTTTCACTTGCCAAATTATTCTGCCAATATGATGTCCTCCCTGAAGGTTAAAAAGAAGGAAACATCCTCACTAATAGATAATCCATCCTCCTTCGCTCCCTTTCCAGGTGCATATGGAGAAATAACTTTGGTATGCTACATTGCAATTCCAGTAATAACATAAAATAATTGATATTGAACCATTTTAGCCAGCCTAGCCCTGTATTTGGAATGATGTCTATTTGAAGAGCTGCGCTAAGACCATCAGACGGAAATGGAATGGGCTGTAATTCTCTCCCCGCTCAGAGAGAAGGGTTAGAGGAACACATATCTCCCGTTTCTAGTCTCTCTTTTTCTCTTTCCGACCCCCTCTGCCTTTTTTATTTTCAACATGTCCCCTCTTCTCCCAAAACGGACATAATACAAAGCACAGAAAGTCAGTTTATGATGCCGTGAGCGGATGAGACAGAAAACCATTATTTTACAGACACACACACACACACACACACACATACACACGTGCCCACTCACACACCCCAGCTTACCTCCTGGAAGTAGAGGGCTTGTTGAGGAGATGGATAGGTCCCTCATCCCTCCAAACTCTGCTTTATTCACCCCACTCCACTTCTCTCTCTGGTTATTGATCTGATGTATAATACAGAGAATCCAGCTCAGTATACTCGCCCCATGGTCGTCTGGTCTATTGGGCCACGACATGGTTTTTCCTCAGACTGAGAATTGATACAATCGACTCAATAAATATTAGAGAAAGACATAGTGCAATAGTATGTGGTGTCATATGTGGCTAGTGTTTTACCACAGGAAATATAATGGCATACATCCATCGTGTCAATCATTTTATTTGATTCTGTTTGATATTTATATTTGGCCGTTTCATTATTTCATTAGGTTTAATTACCCTATAACTAAAACAAAAATACAAAACTGTCATTGCGGAGTTCAAATGAAATTGGTGGGGATTATATATATATATGTTTTTTGTGGACCATTCTGTGTGTTTGTTGGTGTGGCCCTGGAGCTGTGTCCAGGCTTGTGTGTCGGCGTGGAGTCAGCTGGGTGGTGCAGGGGGTAATGAGCATGCACTGTGACAGCTGGGATAAAGTGTATGGATGTGCTTGGTGCTAGTAATCAGCTGCAGGACCACAGGGTGTGAGAGGGGGGTGGCGGGTGCCTGTGATGTGAAGCTTTATGACTGCATAGTTCATGAGCGCATAAGCACACACACACACACACACACACACACTTGCACTTGGACGTGAACATGGACACACACAACACACAAACACACACTGAAAGCCCAGGGAGGTCCGTAGGGATTGCATGCTTCACCTCACCCCTGCACTGCTGGACTGAGCTACACAGCTAGCCACTCAGAAACTAGGCTATCTGTAAATATATTCACTGGGGAAGCCATTTTAAAAAATTGCATCTTGCTTGCATTCTGTGGTCTGATAATAAGAAATTGATTTTGAATGGAGTCATGAAGATTAAATAACATTTTAACAAAATCTTTAGCGCATCACAAAATGAATTAATATATTGTCACTCATGTTTTGTGGTGATACATTGAGCCAAACAATTTTCATAATGCAGGATTGGGTATTCTCTTGTTGTATTGCTGGAGTCTGCAAAAATATTGAGTGTGCGGTATATTAAACAAATGCTTTTCCAATATCACCGAAGAAAATGAATAATGTTGCATCATTTATTTCTCTTAGTGGTGCTGTGGACCTGGCTTTAATTGCATTACTCAGACGTAAGGTTTGCATTGTTATAGACCACATCTCAATTTAGGCTTTGGGAGCCTGTGGCTACTCATCCTCACAAATAATTAATATAAAGTAGGCCTTATTGGCTAGTGAAATTGAACACACTAATAAATACATAACAGGAAAATAAATATTGATCGCACGGTGCATGAGGACAGTATGGCTTTGATTTGATTTCCACGGTTTGCGAGGCAGGGTGTGTGTGCGGGTGTGTGCTTCTCTGAGTGTGTACGAGTGTGTCTCTATAACAAAGTCTGAAACTTAAGTGAAAGGCTTTGGACTGCCTCTTTGAACCCAAACACAGTTCTTTTTTTTTCGGTATCAGACGTAGACTATAACAAAAGGATGTTGGTTCTCCTGCGGGGCTCCAGGCGGTAGGACCACGGAGGTGCCTGTGTGTGGGCACGGGGTTGCCTGGGCCCGCTGCCTGGTGAGAGGCCACGGTCCTCACTGGCTGTCACTCCCTGCTGCACTTTCCCCCCTTTTCCTCCTCCAGCCTCCCCTACTGCCTATAAGGAGGATAGGCAGGAAAGAAGATTATTGGTATTGATCTACCCGGGGGGATCATTAGGCATCACTATCAATCCACAGCTCCTAGCGCACGGCAGTGGGCCCCGCACACACATTGCCAATTTGTCCCTATTAGAGAGGCCGGTCTGTGGATGTTGGCTGTGATGGAGGCTGGCTTCCCGGGGCCCCGCTGCTGGAGAGGGCCTGAGTGACTGACCTGGAGCCTGGCCAGCCTGGAGGGCTTGTTTGGGATTTAGTCCTGGGTGTGGCGTACGTCTCCTGACGGGATCTCGGTCCACGTGCGCTCTCTCCGAGCGTCAGGCTGCCGCCGAGCGCCCCACAACTACACAGCGAGGATTTGGTTTTCCCTCCGAGATTGACAGAACTTTGGAAAGTCTTAACAGGCATTCAGAAGTGATAGGGGCAACTGGAGCTACTAAAGGACTGTGTATTTAGATTCCTGAAGACCCCCCCAGCACACGTCTCTGTCTTTGTGTCATCTCTGCTCTCCCCTTCCATCCGGGTCTTATTTACCATGGGGTAATTGGCTCTGTAATAGAATACCTCAGCCGGGCTTATCCAGGCCGGCCCACTTATCGGTGTAAGCCGGCTGTTCTGGGGACTTATGCCTGTTGATCCGTCGTTGCTGACTGGCACCCTCTCTGCCAGAGCCATGGCGGGCGAGAGGGGGGCGTTGCGCGGGCTGACAGCGCGCGGCAGGAATGGCCACTTACCAGCCGCCGAGAGTGGGCCAGGTGCCAGTCAGAGTGGGGCTGTTGTGACATGGCATCAATGCACAGTGTCACTACCACAGATTAAAGACTAACCTACTGGAATATGAAAAGAACCTCCCTACCCCCGACTGCTCCTTCTACTCCTTTTTCCCCCTCCTGTGTCAAATTCTATTCTAAGTTTTTGTTGTCGCCCCACCCCTCCCACACACGCACACACACGCACACACACACACACACACACACACACACACACACACACACACACACACACACACACACACACACACACACACACACACACACACACACACACACACACACACCCCCCAAACCTTTCTCTGCGTTTAAAGAGATGTACAGCACTCCAATCAAATTCTGGTCATGTTCTATAGCCTTCTTTTCAAATGCAATTTTTTAAATCCATATTGAAAAATCTATGATAATGGCTTCCTTGTCTGTGCTTGGAGGATACTGACATCAAGCCTTGCCATACTTCAACCCTGCTTATTTCCTCTGAAGGGGATTCTGACACCTAGTTTATATTGAAAGTGCTTTTGAATAAGGGACTGTGTGAATAGACAGTGGCTTTACCTGACAGTGTTGCTGCGTGTGCTCTGTTTGCCCAAAGCCCTGTGTTCTCAGAAAGGGACTTGGAGCTTTGAGATGGAGGGAAAGGGAGAGCGCAGACCCCTTGGAAATATCCGCTCTACTGCCTGACTCACACGGTGGACCAGGCAGACAGACAGACAGGCTGACTGGCCAAGCGGGGCAGGCATCAGCAGGTGCTCTATTCTCATGACCTTCGACCCCTTGGCCTCTGGCTACAGTCTTGTCTGGCCCTAATGAACCAGACGGCTAGCTGTCTCTCACTGCTTCAGCAGTCTGGCACGCACGCACACACACACACACACACACTTTCTCAGAGTAAACACCTAGTGAGAATCGTCGTGTGTAAACGGTCCGCGGTAAAACCCGAGCCACCTCCGTGTCACGGCGAGGTCTATTAGGGGGTTAGGTGGGGGCAGGGGCCACCCTTTACAGGCCTTTAATAAATCCTCATAAACACTTCCACCATTCTGGAGCGAAAGCGTTACTTCACCCCCCACCCCCCACCCCCCCTGTTATTTGGCACTGCCCCTGTGTGGCCCAGGGAGCTAAGGGGCTCGGCATGCGGCGTCCGCCCGGCAGCACGCAGCCTCGAGCCGGCCTCAGACCTCCGGCCGCTCCCTGGAAATCAAAGGGCCTGTGGGTAATGAGTGCAGCCTGGGCGACGGGCCGGGGGTCCCTTTGAGCTGCAGTCACAGCTCTGTTTTCACACATCTTCACTCACTGAGGGTTGTGGAGAACCCCCATCCCCCCACCCCTAACACCGGCCCACTGACCACACATATGGGGCCTGCTTCATTTGAACTCCCCAGGGAGAGCAGCGCTAGACTGGCCATTGAGTCTCACCTCATCAAGCACCAGGCCCCAGAAAGAAGAAATGGTGGGCATCATAAATCATTGGGCAGTGGACGAAAGTAGCTGTGCATGGGCCTTGTGTCTAAAAAAGAAATTATTTTGTATGAAATCAAACTATTTAATGAGCAATTTTAATGTGTTGTGATTTTTTGGGCTCTTATATTTGATCAAATGAAAAAACATGATATACAACTACAACACGCTGCTTCCACTGTGTCCTTTCCCCAGCATCAATTGTTCTAAAGACCATCATCCAGTAGAGGGCAGTGTGGTCTGCCCAGGAGCATGGCCAGAGGCTGCACCTCATGGCTGGAGCGTTGATACCCTCTCTCTCTATCGTACACACACACACACACACACACACACACACACGTGCGCGCGCGCACACACACAGACACACGGGCGACGTTGTCTGTGGTGCTGTTGCCGTTTCTTCACGGTAGCGTGGAGAAGGGCTGTGATGGTAGTCGCGCCACGCCTGTCCACCTCCTATGTACTGCTGCCTCGCCGCTCAGTTCATCTCCTATTGTTACCTGGTCCCTGCTGCACAGCCGCACCGTGATACCGTCCCCCCCCCCCCCCCCCCACCCCCACTCACTCAGTCTACCCCGCTCCAGCACTCATCAGTCCACACAGAGATGGCATTCACTGCACCCCGGACAGCCGCATGGCTTTTTGAACCTCAGGTAATGCACAAATGAATTTCAAACGTGAGCTGAAGGACATCTGTTAAGTGAAAAGGGAGACGCGGGTTGTGTCTTGTGCTCCTGTCCTTTGTGCTTACATGAGCCGACGGAGGCAGACAGTCTGGGAGTAATCAGATCAAAACGGGGATCATTCACGACCCTTAAAAACACACACACGCGAAAAATCACAGTGGCGCTGCGGCGCGTCCCCACTGCCGTCAGCGTTACCCAGAGGACCACTGGGCCGTGCGTCTCCCTGGCACTTCTTCTTCAGCGACATAATCTTAACACGCGTGTTCTCCTGTGTATTTTGTCATCTGAGAATGTAAGCCTGGCACTGACTCTACGTGTGTGTGTGTGTGTGTGTGTGTGTGTGTGTGTTTTCTGGGAAGCATGAAAGGGGGGTAAGGGGGGTGGGGGGTGAGTGAAAAAGGGAGGAGAGGAAGGTAGAGAGAGAGAGAGAGGGAGGGGAAAGAGGGGAGAGATGGATGAGGGCCGTTGTGGGGCTCTGGGTGTTTTAATTATCCACTGCTCTGTCGTTGGGTCGGCGCTCCCTATCTCTCCCTGGCTTTATCCCTGTCTCATGATTTGAGCGAAACCTTTATCCCTAAGCCTTCCGCTCCTTTGGCCAAACAAAGGGAAAAGGGAGGGCAAAGAAGGGGTTTTACAACAGTAACTAGGCTGCGCTTACCATTAATATCCCTCAATCTCCTCCTCTTATTTTATGTGGGCGAGAGCTGAGTAACCCCTGTAAAGTGACCCCGCTGCGTCTCTTTCTCTCTCTCTCTCTCTCTCTCTCTCTGTGTGTGTGTGTGTGTGTGTGTGTGTGTGTGTGTGTGTGTGTGTGTGTGTGAATATGGTTATTACAGTAGGGTGTTACAGGAGGGCTCCCTGTAGGCTGAGGCAGATCTGGCCCGTAGCATTAGGCCTCTCTAAAGGAAGAGCCCGACGCTGGCAGCCTGGTAAATTAGACAGGAGAAGGAATAGGTCCCCGTCCCCCCCCATCCCCCCTCCCAGTCCTTCGTCCGATTTTTTTTGTTGCGCCTGTGAAAGGAGATCATTGAAATGCCAAGCGTTCCAGGAACACAGTGTCTCTGACTCCAGTATTGGCTGCAGAGTGGCTCTGTGGTCACATGGCCCGGTGGAGGAACCTCCCTGAAGCGGAAGCGGCTTCAGATTCCATTTTGAACATCTCAGATGATTTGTTCCTTTTCAAAGGGTGAAATGTATCAAAATGGTCTAATGTAAACTAAATGGAGACTACATTGGTTTACATTATCCTGAGAGAAGGCCATATTTTAAAAGTGTATTACATATTTTTTTTATGTATATTATTTTATATTGTTTTTTATGAACAGTACAAAATAACAATGTGCTGTATTAAAATCAAAGATTTATTTGGAAAATATAAACATATTGAAATTCTTCTAAATTATACTACAGAATGAATTTATTTTTTGTGAATTGCGGTACCTAAAAAATAAAACATAAATTGACAAGTGTAGTAAACATGTCTTTGAGCTGTTTAGTTACAGCGATAATATTTTGAGGGGGAAAATGCTGTTCGGTATTTGTCAATCTCCTTGTTCAAATTTACCCAGCTAAATGTAGGCAATTGAAGAGCAAATATCAAGGCAAAATAAATCTGTGTAGAAAATGCTTCATTTTCTTGAGGAACGTGCACATTACTTGTGAACTGTGAGTGTGAGTAGACATGCTTTATATATATTTGAAAAGGATGGTTGTGTGTGTGTGTGTGTGTGCGTGCCAAAGCCAGTGTGTGTATGTGTGTATTTGTATGTAATTTCTGGTTCATACTGTATCTCCATGACAACAGGGTTTTGATGTGGGTTCCCTTCCTGACATTTCCCCATTTGGGGAGGAGAGGATTGTGAATTGCCTCGCCTCTCCTTCAGCCAGCGTGTCATCTAAAAAAAGGTGTTGGGGGAGAGTGGGGTAAGGAGGGAGGGATGGAGGGAGGGAGAGAAATAAAGGGGGTGGGGCAATATGAGGAATCTAATGGGCGTCTGGTCTGATTGTCCTCAGCCATGGCAGTAGAGACAAAGCAGATGAATTGTGAAATGTATTCGAAGAGATTGGAGACAAGTGCATGTCAGCAGCCCCTCCATCTCTCCTGCTCTCCTCCCCCCTTTCTCCAGGATCCCTCCCTCTCCATCGCTCCCTCTCTTTTTGTCTGACACCCTGGAAAAAAAGCAGGCGTGACAGCAGTGCTCTGTTTGAGCAAAACATTAGAAAAAAATAAAAATGCAATTTTCACCCGTTTTTCTTTTATATTGGCTGGCCAGAGAGATTTATTTGAGAAATTTCATACATATTAATTGTAGAACACTGAAATGACAAATCTTCAGCTTCAGAGCACTTTCTGTTTTTCACTAAATATCACATCAAGGAATTTTGGTCTATCGAAATTAAACTGAGAAAATTGGTTATATTCAGGTATGAAGTGGCTTGATTAACCAATGCTAAAAAACAAAACAGTACAATAATTAGTGTATGTATCTCCTTTTTTTCTAACCTTATTCAAAATAATATACAATGGTATAATATTCTAGCTGACTGCTTTGAATGGAAGCAGTGCATAGTAAAGTGATTATCAGCCCTCTATGTCTGGTGTCTGTCTGGCTGGTGTGTGCCCCTGCCCCTGTCACTGACCCCTAGGAGAACAGGCAGCCCAGAGAACCTAGATCCCCACAGTATTTGTCTCTCTGTCCAGCCCCCCTCCCCTCCATCCCTAAGCCATCTCTGAGAAGCAGTGCAAAGCCAGCTAGCAGAGGCAGCAGACATTCAAGCCACAGCTAGAAACAGGCTTTGTGCTGCAAACAGTGCTGGGCGCTTGCACATGTAATGTCTGGCTGTCTCCATTGCTGATGGGAGTGATTCAGTGATAGTTTGGGGTGGTAATGCAAGCCAGGGCTGGGAGTGTGAGGCGCCCGCATCTGCACTGCTGTGTTTTAGACAGCCGCTTTGCCTTTGAAACTTGGAAGAGGAAGCTTTGAAGACTCTTAAAGGCATAACATTTCTTTCACGGAACATTGTCATTTACTCGTTCAGCTGTTTTGTCAGTCATAGGTGAGACCGCACCAGAAATAATAAGAAAACAAAAAAGGCACTTTTCTATGATTATTTATTATATATTATAAAAAAATATATTATATATTATTTAGAAAAATATGTATATATTTTTTAAGGGGGTAAACGGTCTGAATTTAGCCTGTGTGTCTAACTACAAAATAGTACTATTATTAAAATGACTAACAGACTTAAAAAAGATACATGTGTGGATAAAAAGGTGGATTTTCATTGCTATCAAGTGACCACCTTGACTGGACTGGGCTGTCAGCTTTTGTTTGGAGTTGACTGCATTTATAATTCATCCTTACACCAGTCTGTATTTAATATGAATAATGGAGGAGGTATCACAGGAGAGGAGGAAGAGGACGGTTTGAGAGGGATCCCACACAGCACGAGGCCTGGGCCGTCTCTCTACACACTCTCCTCCGTGTGGAGCAGCGAGGGGGCACAGGTAGCTGGGAGCCTGGCTGTGCTAGCAAGATAGCCGTGGTCCTAGGTTCTCCTCTGCCTGGGCCTGCCTTCCTGGCTGGCTTGCTGGCTGGTTCTCCTGCTCTCTCGTCAGGTTTAATAACACTGTATAAATCAAAAGCCTCCTGTCAACCACACAGCCTTCATTAAATTCAAATGGGAAACTGGCCTCTTCGGATCCAATTTTAATAAAACCAGGTAATCAAATACGGGTTGGAAAAAATAGGTCATCATTTCACAGCCCCAGAGATGTCCGGTCGTCCAGTGTTGTTGTGTACGCGTCGTGTTAACAGGGTTACAGACTTTTCTTCATTCACACATACAACCCACACAGCCCACAGCATGCACACTACACACACTTTAACCAGGAAACACAGCCAAGGTCCTCTGCTCCATAAACACAGTTAGTGTCAACACGCAATACATATCATACAGCATAAACACTATGACCTCTTTAATAAATTAAATTGTATATATTTTTGACTCATTTCATTTAAGTTGACCAACTGCGTCAATGCTATGTTGACTACCAAAGAGAACAACAAAAAACAAAAGATTAAATTATATATTTTAGATTATTTTAGATTAAATAGATAAAGTTCCATTTATGAAGTAATTGTGTAATTACCCGATAATATTGTTTTTGTAGATTAAAATATTAAATGAAATATTAAAATAATGTACAAATAGAACAGAAAATATTTTTTGCCTGTATTATTAGTATTAGCTTCAGAAAATTATAAGTAACTGTTTTTTTTATAGCAATATTTGAGCTTGATCTTCTTATTCGTTTCCTGGATGGAAACATAATATATCTCACTGCATTTAAGGCTGGCTGCGTTTTCGCTATTTTCTAACACAATTCTGTTTTTTTGTATTTGGAATGAAATGTGGTTGTGTATTTTATGGACATAGCGGCAAACTGTTAAAGGCGGCTATGGTTCGTGCACTCGCACATCATCACACACACACACACACGCTCAAATACAAACAAAAACACACACGCACGCACGCACACATACACACACCCACACGGACAGAGACATGTGATTAAAGGCAGGTTTGGGCGGCTGTGGAGCTGAGGTTAGTGCTGGGGGTGGACCCTGGCCATAGCTGAGGGATTCTGGGGCACGGGAGTGATGTGAAGCCGCCGTTTCATATTTTTTCCGCGGCTGATTTCGGGGGCAGATGCTGGTCTTCCCAGGCCGCCAAGCTTCCTGCCTGTCTGTGGGCTTTGTGTACAGAGGTCTGGCCGGGAGCCTGTCAGTAGTATATCACCCTGGTGCAGGCGGTAGGTTTGATATGTGACCAGTGTTGACCCATCAGTCCCTGCCCAACCACAGCCATTAATATGTGGTCTTGGCCCTATGCTTTCTCAGTCTGGCTCATAGCACAGAGATAACGTATCTGCTCAATGGAATATGGGATTAGGATATCCCAACACATTACTGCAGTGGCTCAATATTAATCCAAATGAAATTATCTCGATTATATTGGTCTCTATAATTTAAGGTATCCATCTGAATTACAAAACATAGCAAATATAAACAGTAGATTCATAATTATTATGCATGGTAATTGTGTTAAATAGAAAGATCTAATTTCGTTATTCACATTGTATGTAGCCAAAATATGGTTATTCCTTTTAAGTAACAGAATCATGTTTTACGTTCTGGCATATTTCGTGTTGATGACATGGAGAAGGAGAAATGCTTCTCATTCAGCCTGCAAGCAGAAGAGGGCACTATCAGTCGCTGAAGTGTTTTTCCCATTCTCTCCCTCACCCCCGCTCTTTATCTTTCTGTCTCGACCCATCTCAACTCTTTGAGAAAAACTGTCCATGCATATTTCTTTCTTTACAGAGCACAATACCCAAAATTAATTTAACATGTAAATACGTTTCAACATAGACTATATACATTGTTTAAGCAAAATACATTATAAATATGTAATCTGTTTTTAATTTTTTTTTTTAAATTGTGATTTTTAGTATGCATTTAAAAGCTTGCTTTTTCATGAAATGAAATACAGTTATGAAAACCAAAGACATGAATGCCATTGTATGTGGGACGTTGTTGTCCTGCAGGCAGTGTGGATGTGTCACTGAGTTCAGGACATGTCACTGGTCAGGACCGCTCCACCTTTCACCACCAACATGTGCCACGCTCCCTCTCCCACCGTCCCTAGGATGCAGTTTGTGTCTGATTATTAGTTCACATTTACAGAGAGCCTTAAGCCATGCCGCATAGAAGATCCTGAGTAGGAGAGGTGAATAACCGACCCACCGCCAGGACAACTCCATCCCCGCTGGCGCTACCGGCTCCGGCATCACCCCGTTCGACTTCCTCCTCTAAACCAACATTTCTGTCCTTCAGACACTTATCGTAAACACCGTGGTTCAGAATCCCTCGTATCCTCAGCATTTCCGCGCTCTCAAAAGGATACTGTTATTTTTTCTCCCCCCCCACGCTTTGTTCTCCCAAAAGCTGTTCTCTTTTTTTTGTATTATTTTTTTTTGGGTCAGATAAAAAGTATGGAAGTGAGAGCAGCGCCGTGATTGTTCGCCCTCCTCCCCAGCCCCATAATCAGAGCGGCCTAAACCCGAGCACTGCCTCTCTGCGGCCAGCCACCGTCTCCTCCGCAGGCAGGTCAGCAGAGTTCCTGTCACCCCCCGTTGGGTCTCCCTTCCTCCTCTGTTCCTCCTGCCTCTTTTTCCTGTTGCCATCCTGGGCTGGCCATGTTAGTGCAGGCTCCTGCTGTTTGGCGCTCCCCTGCCATAAATCTTCATATATGCTGGGAGGAAGGTGGAGGGTACAGACAACAATAAGCAGAGCTCCTCTCCATCAAAGGGTTATCTCACCCCCGCAGGCGCTCTGACAGGCTACTCCTCAGTCGGCCAGCACGGGCCTGGGTGCTGCGTTGCCCACAGCAGAGGGCTATAGGTTTGGAGACGGTAGATGGGATAGGGCTACTGGTTTGGAGACTTAGATAGGGCTATAGGTTTGGAGACTTAGATAGGGCTATAGGTTTGGAGACTTAGATAGGGCTATAGGTTTGGAGACTTAGATAAGGCTATAGGTTTGGAGACTTCGATAGGGCTATAGGTTAGGAGACTTAGATAGGGCTATAGGTTTGGAGACTTCGATAGGGCTATAGGTTTGGAGACTTAGCTATCGCTACAGGTTTGGAGACTTAGATAGGGCTATAGGTTTGGAGACTTAGATAGGGCTATAGGTTTGGAGACTTAGATAGGGCTATAGGTTTGGAGACTTAGCTATCGCTACAGGTTTGGAGACTTAGATAGGGCTATAGGTTTGTATACAGACGGCGCATAAAGTGTATTTTCTAAAGTGAGGAATCAAATGTCACTGTTTCACAGCTCATATCTCAACTGATTACATTGTGATAAAAATGTTGATTATAGTTTGTATATGCATATGATGTATGCATCAAAGCCCAACAAAGCTGAAACCGAGTTTGTGACAAGGGCTAGATCTTTCTTTCAAGGACTTAGATGTTTGTATATGGGGGGGCTGAGAGGCTTTTCTTCAGGGCTGCTTTAAGATGTCAGCGAGGACTGCTCTAATGAATTGCCAACCCCAAATCTTGCAACTTAAAAAGGGGGAATGAGAGTAAACCTTTTGTTTATGTCACCTATCATCTTGAAATATTTACTATTCGGTGCCTCCCAGCTCCCTGTCTCCCTCCAGCATGATAAAAGGTTGCAGGCTCGCTGTCTTAACCCCTTCCTGCGTCGCCCCATCTCCAGCTGTAGCTCCACATTTTCCAGGAGCAGAGATCATAAAAACCTCTTCTTTTTTTTTGTTTTGCTGAAAACCTGCCAGCTCCATTTCATCCCGGCTCAGGAAGTGTTCAAGTTGGGAAGGGTCTTTTGGGAATTCTTTGAGCATTTGACCAGGTGTTTGTGACACTTTCAATATTTTATTCCACTGTGTGTATCTGCAGTTGTGTGTTTTTTTTGACTGTGCTGCTGAAATGGCAAACAATACATGCATGTCTTTTGTAGTGAGTGTATGTGTGTGTCTGAGCGTGTTTGTGAGTATGTGTGTTTGTGTACATGTGAGATACACTGTAAGAGATAGCGAGTGGGAGTGTGTTGTGTGTGCGCAGTGCATTGGTTTTAAAAACAGCAAAGAGGAAATGAAATTCATTGCCGAATGAGGTACGGGGGTATATATTGTTACCCACTGTGTGTTTTCCTGAGTGTGTGAGGGAATACAATTCATGTGCAAAGGTGTGGGGAATAAAAACAGCCAAACCAGTACAGTATATGTTTCAGGATAGTGCCGGGATATGAAATGCCTGCGGTTGCCTTGCAGGACTGATACCTCTTAAACCCACCATCTCCGCCTCTTCCCTTTCAACAAGGAAACATGTCCCCTAGCTAAGGTGCTCATACACTGCTTTTACATTCAGCATTTCAAGAGAAAACAAAACTGAGAGGAGTAGCAGCTAGATATTGGGATTTGTAAAGGTTGTAGTATGTGCTTTCTGAGGTAAAGCGGCTGCGTGCTAGCGCCCGGGTCCTCATCTCCCTCCCTGCACTGCGGAGGCTAGCTGCAGGGAACAGGTATTTCTGCATCTCACCAATTCTCTGCTGTAATATCAAGTAAAAACAATAACTTTTCAAATGCACTTCAGCCCAGGAACAATTCGACATAATGTTATTTTTAATATAATGCAATATTATTTATGCTGGGGGAATGCATATCAAAATGCAGAAGTTATTGAAAGTTGTTTTACATTGGTATTTAGACATGTTTTTAGTTACCTCTTTGTAGGGGGAGGCTAAGTCGGGGATTTCCCATTTGTATTTCATTTAAGAAATGTTTCCTTTGTTGAACTTACAAATGTGCATTCCAATAGGCGAGTCGACTGCTCTCGTTCAGGAGAGGGTTGATTATATGAGATATTTTGACTTTGAAATCCTTGCCCTGCACCCAGTGTGTCTCTAATCAGATGCATATGAAAAGCAGGGCTTGCATGAAGATCTTGTGAAGTGGAAATAACAACATACATATAGAAATGTGGCACCCTGGCTGAAACACTATCTGCAGGGAAGGCAGTAAAGGAAGTGAGGGGGTCACTTAATTGGCCGTCGAGTGGAAAACATGCCATGTAGCTTTGCACTTTTCATGTGCATATTTATTTTTTAATGTTTCCTTTATTCTACACTTGGCTCAGTAATAATTCATACTTTGTTCATTTTCCCCCTCTTTTCTCCTCGTTCTCTCTCACCCTCTCGTAAGGTGGGTTTGTTTCTCGGAGATTCTCTTTGTTTTGGGAGAGTGTTTGCTCAGAGTCTGTGTAGGCCACTAGTCTAGCGAGGCTACTTTAAAGTCCTGTCAGTTTTATTTTTTCTTTTCTGGGGAGGAGATGGGGGTTGGTTGGTCGGGGGTGGGGGTGGGGGTTATGTCAGGAGGGCCGATCATAAATATTAGGAGCTGCAGGGAGACAAAGGTGCTAAAATGGAAAGGCTTGGCTGGACGAGGGGACCTGGCCATGTCATGTACCTCAGTCATTTTTCTTGTGCGCTTAGAACTCAGTCAGGGGTTTAATTGGAATTCAGACTTCAAAGAATCCCTTGGCCCGTCCAGCAACCCCCGTCCCCTCCTCCCGTTCCCCCGCGCCGCACCCTCCCATACCTCTCCTGACTGGTTCCACTCACACGTTCACACAGACCATGACCATTACAATATCACAGGGTGAATCACCACCATGCACAACCCCAAACTGAAATCGACTGGGCTCTTATTTACTCACAGTGTCTACGCGTGGCCTGCTTGAGCACACGTGCATGCGTTGTGCCTTTGTGTTTCACTGGGAACAAGCGCACAATTCATGGACTTTGTCCCTGTTCTTGACATGTGTTTTTTCCATTTATACATGAAACCTCTGTTCTGTCATTACTCTTTTGGTTTTGTGAACAACTGCGTTGAACAGGTTTAAGCCTTCAGTAAACTAGATTTGGATGGACAAATATGTAATGAATGTGCACGTGATGTCTATAGTTGCTTTGCTAAATTTACAAATGTACTTAGCTGTAGCTATAGTACATAGCTATAGCTTCATCCAGGATTGCTAAGCAAGAAAGATTTTAACAAAACGTAATAAATACAAATAATGAATGACACAAACCACAACTACCTAATTAAGTAATTAAGGAATTAGTTTGTATATAAATATATATGTAAATATACTATTGCAGATGTTCAGATCCATAAGAAAACAATGTGACGTAATTATTTGTCTTTATTTTCCCAAATGTTATGAATAACGGACACGACATATATTTTAGTTGTATTCAGTGACAGTCAATCTGGCCAAACAAATCACAACTAACCAAAGACATCCCAACCAAACGTATTTAGTCCTTCATTAACAGACCATCCCACCACCGTGACCATCAGAAAATGGAGGACATCATGGTCAGGCTCAGTCAGCATAGCCCTGTTAAAAAACCCATTGTTCTAAATGGTAATTTAGGATATCTGTAGTGCTGTACACTAACCGTGTCCACTCAGTCAGTACAATTAGGAGTGAGAATGACCAACACACTAAAAGCTTGAGTAACACACACTCTTATGTCCTAAAAGTTTTACATGCATCACTTTCGTCTTTAACACATTTTAATTGCCATTATCATGCAAATACAGAATGGCTCATTAAAGTGTATTCCATGTTGTATGAACAATGTCATATGCTTTTGGCAGAACCATGTGTTACTGGGGGCGGGTTTATTCATGCACCACATTGTTGATTTTAGTCCTTAATTGGGAAATTATGAATATGTAATGCATGCCACCGAAGTGAAGCAAGAAAAACTAAAGTTTGATAAAGTTAAAGGCTGGTATTAAAGGTTAGAAAAACGGGTCTATTCTTGAATTAATATAGGAGCGTGGTTGATATGTAGTAATGTATTCGCCAGTGTAATTAAGGCCTGCTATGCCTGCTCCCTTTGAGTTTTAGCAGGCCTTGTTAGCACGGCGGAGGAGACATTTCTGAAACCATACCTGGAAGTTAATATGTCTGAAAGATATAATTATAGGTAGGGAAAAGAGGACCTATTTTGAGAAGCCTAACAAATCACTTTTTTCCATTATGCACGGTAAAGGTGTTAATGACACCTTGTCTTTTTGATTTTCCCCCTATGAATTATGAAACAGCTGTATCATTAGAACTACAGTTAATAGATGAACTTCAAATAGCCAATCTGTAGAAGAAAGGTATGGGTAACCAATTTAAATAGTTCTTTCTTACTTAGAAAAGACCTCCTGTGATGTAACCACTGTGAAAGCGCACGCTCCCAGATAAACCTGACGGAGCAACCCTGCCTATTTAAGACAAAGCCTTCTCCTAGCTCTGCAGGGGAAGCGGTTGTGGGGTCCTCACTAAAACAAGGCCAAGCCCGGGGAAACCAGGAGAGAATCAAACGTGTGTTCTGTTCAGTGGAGACGGTACGTTCTTCAAACGATTGAGATGTTGTTCATTTTCTTAACAAACACAGGGAAAAGCAAAGCCTTGCAATCCGTTGGTGGTATGTCAATAATAGGATTACATACTCTGTACTGTAATTACACAACTCTGAGAGATGTACAGGCCATTAATGTTGTTTAGAGCAGATGGTTTCAGAACGGACTACAACAGATCAGGCGTACAACCCATTGAGGAGACCGTTGCCTTGGTCATTTGTGCAATCCATTAGCCGTGTGGTGATGGAGGTCATTGTTTTGGGTTCTGGATATATTGGCCTATTCGAGAATATCTGTGCAATTATGAGCCGCCTTATCATAGCAGGCTGCTCTTTAGATGCATGCTGGCTGATGGGTCTTAGGTGGAGGCCTCACTCGGAGCTGGTGGTGGTGATGGTGGCGAGGATGATGACTGATTGCTGTTTGAAAGAAAACAAAGATCTTTTCAATTCCCTCCCTCGTCTCAGAACACACAGGCAGTCTGGGAGAGGCGTGAGGGCTTTGGATGACTGATAGAGCTGCATAGCCAGAATGGCTTCTAATGGAGGTGTTAATGACCGCGCTGCTTAAAGGTTATATCTTCTGAGTGGTGTTTTCACCCCCCCCCCCCCCACCTCCTTCTTCAAATACCCCATCCCTCCGACCCCCCCCCCGTCTCTCTTTCTTTCGTTCTCTATCTCTCTGCTTATATTGTTTTCTTATTATTCTGTCTCTCCCAGCGACGCTTCCCCGAGAGGCAGCGTCCGACAGATCAAGGGATGACAGAATGATAGGAGAGAGAGAGAGAGAGAGAGAGGGGGAGAGAGAGAGCGAGAGAAAGAGGGAGAGAGGGAAAAGGAGAGAGGTACAAAGGAAAGCGAGCTCCTAAATCAGAGAGCGAGGTCTCCCTGGAGCTGCCCAGCGGGACACTGACTTAAAGGGACTGCAGCGTCTGAGCGAGGCTGGCACGGAGAACCTCTCACACGGGCCCCTGGCCCACTGGGAGCTGGGAGGAGGCTGCAGGGGCAGGGGGTAAAGGCAGCACATGCTCACACCCTCTTCACAAACAAACACACCCACATACACAGGCATGCGTCCGCACTCGCGCGCACACACACATGCACATATGGACCCCTCATTTCCATTAGCTTTTATCAAATATGAAAATACAGGGACCCTTGCTCCCCGCCGTGCAGCCAAAGACCAAAAACACAATGGAAATAGTGGAGAGAAAAGGCAGCAGCAAAAAGATATATATTTTTTTTACTAGTCTGGGGGGAAGGGTGCTGCCGGCTTTCATGATAATTACGCCTAAGCGTCCCGTTGTCACTGGGCACAGCGGTGGGTCTAATTTGGGAGCGGAGGTTGCACTTTGCGATTGGCGCTCCGGCAAACCGACCGGCGCCATTGTCACTTCCAGTGGAGACGGGGGACTGGATGGGGGTAGCCTTTGTGGAAGGGGACTGGGAACAAGCGCGTGTCCTTCACCCGGACGCCCTCGTCCCAACAGCCACGTCGTGGGAAATCATCCGGAGCGACTTCATAAAGCTGGATGAAATATTCAGGAACGAGGAGAAACATTAGGAGTTTTAATTCAGCTGGAATGGCGGCTCCACGCAGGCTGCGGGCACCTGGGATGAAGATTAGAGAGCGGGGGCTGACGCCCGTCATCCGTCATGATGACCGCTGATGAGCGCTGTCTGTTCCCTTTTCATTGGAATTAATTACGTGAGAGGAAAGGGCATTTGTTAGAATCCCACTTATTCCAGAAAGTCTTTGTTCCTGATAATTTCACCTTGGAGATACTCTTTACAGGCAACGGGCCGGTTACACAGCACACCATTAATACATCCAATATTCTCTAAGATGGCACATCAATAGTAGCCTGCGCTCAGATGGAAAAAGGTGCAAAAAAAGCTCACGCAGAAAGCCGCTTGCAGAATTTCACTTTATATTAAGCTGGCTGTGAACAAGACTGTAAGGCCAGCGAGCTGTTAGCCAATGATCTTTCCTAGCGATAGATGCCATTCATTCCTACATCAGATAGTTGATCCTTCCTTTGTAGTTTGCAGAGGTTTTGAGATGTGCATTGTTTTTGGACAGTTGGCTTTTGACAGCAGAGGTCTAGAAGGTTGGTGCCTGAGAGAGCGACGCCAAGTGGGAGAGGAAGGGAGGAGTGAGAGAGATGTGGAGAGGGGAAACTGCAGCGTTGGGGCACTGTGATCTGTTTCAAAAACGCCTGCAGGGGTCTACTGAAAACACAGATCTAGACTGCAGTTATACTCAAAACAACGCAGACACACTCGCAAACACACACGCACACACACACACACACACACACACACACACACACACACACACACACACACACACACACACACACACACGCATTGGCGTATCTCCCACCATCATCTGGCCTGATAACAAACTACAGAGTACAGAGGAGCAGTGAGGGGAGATGGGAGTAGAGCCGTAGCTCTCTCCCTACAAGCACAGAGGCCATCCTGCCACGGCAACACACAGCGCCTTCACCTGCCTGCCGCCCCCAGAGCAAACAGCATAGCCCCTACTTTATCACTGTGGTCCTCCAAAGCCCCACGTTTGGGCTGGGCTCATATAAATGCTGTCGTTTATAAATGTCAAGAAGAATATTCTGCCGCACCGCATCTTTCAACTATAAATCTCTGCTGATCTGGTCGCACCGATGGTGGTATTTAAACAACACCAACCGGCCCAGCAACCAACCGCACGGGGCAATTATGTTTGTTTGGCCTTCTGGCTAAATGTTTTTAAAGGGTATGGTATTACCAACTTGGACGGGAAAAATTGGGTTCAGTCTTTTTTTATATATCATTTTCAAATAATTATCATAGGCCTTTTGAGCAAAAGAAAAAACTAAAACTAGCCTGAAGTCTATAGTTGTACATTATATATATCTAGTAATAATTATATATATCAAAACCTCACATTTGTATAATAATTCAGTACGAATTAACCTAGCTCCTTTCTATTAAATTAAATTAATATAGATGGTACCTGACCATTGACCTTTAACTTTGCTCTCATGTTCGTATGTATATTACATGTAATGTGAATTATAATGTTTTTTTTTATTTAATAGACATCCACTTTTGTTTGGATTTTTTCCCTGGGTACTACTGGAGGACCCTTGTGTGTGTGCTGTACCCCTCTCGACTGGGCCTTCCCGCTGGGTCTGGCAGTGTGACCGAGGGGCTCCTACGTGGTCTTCCTGTGATGCTGGCTGGTTAAGGGCTGTGTGCACCAGCAGGCCTCCTTGGAGAGGATTAGGCCCACAGCCTGAGAGCAGTAGACTGGAGGGAGGCAGGGAGGGGGGGAGGGAAGGGGGGAGGTTCCCCTGGCGGCCTGAGGACAGACCTGTTCCTCTGGAGGGCTTCCCTGCTCCCTGCTACACTCCCTCCCCGCACGCCACTGCACAGCAGGCCTTCCCACCGTCAGCCCTGAAGGGTGCGCCTTTCAGAGACCGGATGCTAGCATGCTCTTTAAAATGCAATTAGATCTGAACTGCCCACAGATTGAATGGGAACACAGCGCGCCCCGACTGCTTCCCTCCCGTTCCAGTGTCTCTGCCCTGCGTGCTGCCGCCCTGCTCTCCGTGGCGGCCGTGTGCTGCCGTAGGGCCGCGTCTGTCGTCCTGACGACGCTCTGGGCACAACGTGCACCGTAGTTCAGCGCCGGGGAAGGGTCCATGACAGTCCCACGGTCGGTTCAAAAGGGGAAGTGTAGCGTGCGCGGCGAGCGCCGGAGCCACAAACACACAGGGACCAGAGGGAGTAGTGTGTGTGCCAGGCCCCCTGCAGGGCGAGGCCTTGCGTTCCATAAAAGCCTTAATTGGCGTGTTAAACATTCGACAGTAATCACGTGCGGCGAGCCTGGAGAGGTCTGTAAACACCCTGTCGGTGGTGCTGCTCTCCTCCCTCGGCCTCCTCTCTCTCCTGTCTCCCTTTCTCCCTCGCTCTCTCCATCTATCAGCCTCTCTCTTTGGCGCGTTCGTTCTTTCTTTTTTTCCCTTTCTCTCTCCTGACTCAGGGCACAGGCCTGCGCCAAAACAGAACCATGTGTTGGAGCAGAGCGGTGGAATGTGGATCGTGTTTTTTTGTGTGCGCGCGGTAATAGTTAAGAGAGATTTCACAATGTTGGAATCATCCCACGCCTAAGAAAAAAGGAGACAAATAATTCTGCGTGGCCTAAATAGCTTTCTGCAGCCCCACGGAGGCCGTGTTGTTTGGATTCCAGTCTGGCTCCAGTGGATGAAATATTAACAGTATACGTACGGCAGCAGCTGTTCACTCTTCTTCTCCTCTTTCTCTTTTTTTTCTTCTTTAATCAATTCTGAACACACATCCTGGGGAGGGAGTTGTCATGGTCTCCTAGCTGACAGCCAATCCACACTGTATTGTTGTGAAAATGGAAAGTTAATTTGAGTGTGCTCGCCTCGCGTGAGGGACAAGGTCATTTGGAGGGCTTAGTGAAGGCGGCGGGCGGGGAGAGTCTGAAGGCGAGGGCTGTCTGCAGGCTGGTTCATCAACCTCCAACATCCCCCTCTGAGGGGCCTCTGGGGACCTGATTGAAGATAGGACTGGGGCTAGGACCGGGACTAGGACTGGGACGTGGTAGTCTAGCTCAGGACATGCTTGTCCTCCATCTTGACCCAAACACCCAATTTGACCAACACCCCATATTGAACAGATGGGACATACCCTGTATAGAATTCTCTGTGTGTGCTATAATTAACAATATGAATGTACTGTATGTCCTATGCTAGGTTCAGTCCAGGCCATTATTTGTGAGGCGAGTGCTTTCCTGTGCCCATGCGGTAGGTATTTTATCGCTCTCTGAGATTGCTCTTTTCTTTGTGTTCTGGCAGTTTGCTGGGAGGTGAGAGGGTATCCTCTTCCCCCATTACGCACAGCCTCAGAATGCTGATGTCTGATGTAGATGCACGTTGATAGTAGATGGTTATCACCGCAGCCGGCAGAGACGACTCCACTCCCGCTCTCTCCCACAGGGCAGAGGTGCTTAATATGGCGCCGATTGGAAGGCGCAGTGAGTCCCCTATGAAAGGCCCCCGTCTGCATAACCACGCTCCAACACTCACTCGCGTCTGATCAAGACTTACGGGCGAGAAGTTTTGCCTCCTGACTTCATTTCCTTTGGTGGAAGGCGTCAGCGGTGTAATGGCGTCCCTCCCGTACGGTGATGGAGTGTCTCCAAAGTGTGGATGAAGTACCGGAGGTACATTTGTTCAATGAGGCGTCAAGAGTCCAGCTTTTCCTTGCGTATGGAATGAATTGTTTTAAATAAGCTGTTGAGTGCATGGCAAAGCGCCGGCGCCTTTCTCTCTGCCTCTCTCTCCCCCCCCGGCCGCCTTCCCCTGGCTGGGTTGGACCCCCCGCTGGCCTGGTGCTGCTAGCAGCACGGGTCTTCAGTCACCACCTGGGCCATGATGTCATGCTGCCATTCAGGGTCCATTGTCCTCTAAATGGCAACATTAGCTGTTCCTCCTCGCTGAAAGGACCCAGTGACAGGAAACGCCAGAGAGAAGGTTTAGGCCTGTAGAAATTAGACTTTTAAAAAAGAGGCTGTTATTCTCCTCCACCAAGAATAAGCCCATGGAAATGCACTTAGCCGAAAGCCGTGCTCTGTAACTAATTTAGTGACGTCTCCCTTTAAACCTCTCTCTTGTACTGTCACTGACTTTTTGAGAGCTAATGTTTCCTGATTATTGAAACCCCCCCCCCCACCATACATTCTTTTTAGTGACACTAGTTATTTGTGAAATTCCCCAAGCTGCTTAGGATAAGTGACAAGGAGCAGTGGAAGCATGGGCTCCTTTGGTACAAAGTGTTAGTGGGAACAGTCGCACACGCAAAATGAACCTGATGGCTTCCTGGGTGTGCTCAAATATTCTGACAGCAGATGGATGGCGAGATACAAAGCAGCCTGATATTCAGGCATCTCCACATTTAAATGTCACTTTAAAAAGAAGCAGGAAAGGGAAAAGGAGAGAGTCTTGAGTGTGTTTCTGATGTAGACATTAGGAGTGGGAAGCCGGTCTGTGAATGGGGACGGTTGAAGGGTTAGGAGATGGGGGCGGTGAGGAAATGGAGAATAATGCAGGATTAGTTGATGGACAGCTTAGCGAAGAGGGAAGAGGCTTGTGCGTTACAGGACACTGTTCAATCAATCTGTGAAATGAATGAAACAGAGAAAGGTCATGGTGGAAGGGTTAGAAATTCTAAATAGATCTGGACCAGCATAGAGTTAATGAACACTAGACACTGCACCCTGAAATATGGCTGTTACCTCTCCACAGTAAATCATTGTATCCCTCACCAGTGTTTTTAAGACTCTTGTTCAATTAGTTTGTGGCACCAGACTGCCGGGTGCACAACAAAGGCTAGGATCCCTTTGTGTTGATTACATGTGGAACCAACGTGCTCCAATACGCTGTATTATACCAAGCCACAGATGTTTGTCTGCGTGTATCTATATTCTCTCTCAGACTGCTTATTGAAGTGTGTGCAGGACCTGCCCTGTTTCACATATGGCCAAGTGGAGGCAGCATTCTCCACTCACTGCAACACCCTTATTTCAAAAGCACCTTTACAACTCACAACCTAGCAACTCCAAATCTTAGTTTATCACATGATTCGCATTCATGTCAATAGAAAACAGGAATGCTGTAAGCACATTTATATTGCAATTCAGAGCTCGGATATCATGAGGTGTGTTGATGTTAATTAATTTGTTCATGTTTGTGTGAATATGCTCTAGATATCAAATGAGTATTACTAATGTAAATCGTTGCACTGGCATTGTTGTAGTTTTAATTGATGGAATGTCTGAATTTAATTGGAATAACAGTGAACTGAGCATTGTGGAAAAATAAGACAATCATATTAATTATCGTGTTTTAATTTGGCTTTTATATCTAGAAATGTATTTTAAAATTTTTTAATGAGTTGTCCATTTTTAACACACACAATAATAATTGTGCTAATAATTCTCAATTTACTTGCATTTTATGCATTAGTTTGGTCAGTTGGAATTAAATGCAGCCTTCCTAACACACACACACACACACACATACACACACACACACACACACACACACACACACACACACACACACACACACACAAACTGCTTTGTGGACATGCCATTGGTTAAGTACTTCCACAGAGTGAGTGAACTGAAGTACTGTATCGAATGTTACATTTGGAACAGGAGTGGAAGTCTTACGCTAAGCAGTGTGCGGGGAAACAAGCCAAGGGAGTCACCAGCCATGAAACCTCTGTCGACCAACACGCTGTGAGTGCACTGCGCTAAAGAGGAACAAGGGTTTCCACTGCACTGTGACCAGTCTTCCATACACACTGACCTTATGGGGAGAAAAATCAATTGGCTCTTCAAAGTCACATGCATTCAGCTTTCATGGCCGGTTAATGTTGGAACTCGACGCCCTTACAATTATACACGGCATAGTACGTTTATTAGGATTAATGATATTAAGTTTTCAATATTTTATCACTGCTGATGCTTTTAATGCCATAAGTCAGGTTCCGTGTGAAGGTGTAGCAGTTTATGTGCAATTGGCGTAATGATTCTTTGTTATTTGGCTGGCTTTCAGGGCGATTTATTTGCACTGTTTGTAATATGGTTATTATTTTTGCATGGCTTAAAATATTCACTGGGTTATTGCAGTCAATTGCATTGGCATGCTATTTTCCTCCATTGACACACTTCTCTTTTATGAAGAATCGCCTCAGATATTTCTAGATTGCTGCAGCCGCTGCTTTGTGCTTTTTTTGTTCGGGGTGCTTGCATTGTGCTGCAGGATGACAGCAGTGATGGTCTCCTGCCCATCCAGACAACACACACACACACACACACACACACAGCCAGAGCCCCTATAGATATTATTGCGTCCTGTTTATTGTTTGTTCCAGGGGGTGGGGTAGCTGGCCAGCAGAAGCCTGCTGCCGTGGAGGCATCAGTGAGGGCCAGCAGCACTGCCCCCCCCCCCTTCTCCTAGGCATTGTCCTTCCTCCAAGCTGCATTTGAACTTAATATTCCATGAAATAAGGCGGCCCATCAAGCCATTGAAATCGTGTCATGTTAATAGAAGAAGCAAAATTCTCCTGGCTCACCCTTTCCCTCGACGTGCCTCATTCTCCACCCCTCTCTGCCTTTTTTCCTGTCCCTCAGCCATGAACACATTGGGAAACCACACTGTGTTATATTATTTCTGCACCTATAAAAATTCTTTATCCCTTTCTGCTTTATTATCAGGCCTCCTCCTGAGTGGCTCCTTTCAGAGAGAGGGCGACAGCAGCAATTCACCTCCTAATAGGATGTTGGTTTTAGAGCACAATGCGTCCAGGCACTCTTCTTCTCTCCTTGTTTTTTAGCATTCTTTTCTTTCACATTTTGGCTTCCTTTTTCTATTTCTTGCTTTTCGCGTCCCGTCCTCCCCTCTCTCGATCTCTATCTCTCTTTGTCTTTCTTTCTTTCTTTCTTTCTTTCTTTCTTTCTTTCTTTCTTTCTTTCTTTCTTTCTTTCTTTCTTTCTTTCTTTCTCTCTTTCTTTCTTTCTTACACACACACACACACACACACACACACACACACACACACACACACACACACACACACACACACACGCCAGTATGCCCAGGCTCTGGATGTCACATGATGGCGTGTATCATCTGCATCGCTCCACACTAGGTACCAGCAGCCTAGAGGGGCCACCTCTGTAGTAGAGAAGCCTGTGTCACCTGTGTGCTCCGTACCCGCCGCCCAGAGGCCCCCAGGGTCTACCTCCTCAGTGCGGCCTCCCCCAGGACCTCACTTGGCCTGTACGGCGGCTGCCATCGGGACACCTGAGGAGAGAAAAGGATTGTGAGGCTGCGGGGGAGAGAGGGAGAGGGGGGGAGAGAAAGGCCTGGCAGACTGTCTGGTAGCCGAGGCTGGGGAGAGTTTCCAGACAGTCTGCTCCCTAAGTGAGCTTTCTCCTCTTTCATTGAGTCCTCCTTTTTACTGGAAAGACAGAGGCTCTTTTACCGCCTTGTCTGACTCCAAGCAGCTGGGATATGTAGTCAGCTCCTACTGTAGCTAGCACCACCACTGCTACAGCATAAAGAAATGGTACTGTGATGTTTCACAATATCAGTGACAGTCTATTTAGCCCAAACCTATACATCCTATGATTATAATTTTTTTTAACCTTGGCACACGCAATGATTATCAATATTACTGCTGGTTTCTATGGCACATTGCGGCTTATATAAATTGCATTTGGAAATGTGAATATCAGAGGATGTGTAGGTTGGAGGCGATGTTGGGGTCTGACTAGGGGTTTACCTCTCTATTTCAGCCAAGCCCCGCTCTCCACTTCTCACCAAAGAAAAGAACAATTAGGCCAAATGCTTGACTGATTAAATAGCTCCAACAAATTGTGTTTTACACAAATGGGGAAAATAACTGCAGCCGAGTTAAGAACAAGGCATAAAGAAAATATAATCAGTGGTCTCAATATAGTGATTTCTGAAGGGGAAATTATGACTGTAGTGCCATTGAAGGCTAATTTTGAAATAATTACATGGGCTGTTCTCATGACAGTTGGGAATAATTTGGTAATTGCCTCCGTGTTCCATAATTTCGTCAAATGATTGTCATTATGTGTGTATAATCATATTTCTGGCGGTCAAATGGCATTGAGGAATTTATCAGAGCAGCAGTAGTTTGTATGTCTCCCTTTGTGTGTGTGTGTGTGTGTGTGTGTGTGTGTGTGTGTGTGTGTGTGTGTGTGTGTGTGTGTGTGTGTGTGTGTGTGTGTGTGTGTGTGTGTGTGTGTGTGTGTGTGTGTGTGTGCGTGCGTGTGTGTGTGTGTGTGTGTGTGTGTGTGTGTGTGTGTGTGTGTGTGTGTGCGTGTGTGTGTGTGTGTGTGTGTGTTTATGAGAGCAGTGCCCCAAAGGATTAGAAACCAGAGACCCGTCCCCAGCAAAGTCCGAGCTGCTCCGAGATGAAAAGCGGCTCCTCTGTTCCCCAGCGGTGCTGATCTGCGGGCCCCTGTCTATGCAGTCCTTATTAAGGTCTGTCTCAGGGCCCTGCCACCGTCACAGCCACCGCATGCTCTTCATGTGCTCCTGACCAGGGAAAGGGCTCGCCTTTTTACCAGGAGAGACAAAAATAAACGTCCTTTGCGATCCGCAGACGGCCGTGTGTCACGCCTGCCGCTCCGCCGGCCTCCCCAGGCTCTCTCTGAGTGGGCCGTCTCTTTCTCCAGGCTCGGATACCTTATGCGTGTGCTCCGGGCCTCGCTCCGCATTCCTGGTATTCTGAGCCGGCAGCCCACGGTTCCAGGCTCAGTGGGAGGGTTTCTAGCTGGGACAACTGCATCACACGAATGCCACCCCACACCCATCTCTCCCGCGTCCGGCCCCACCGACACACACATATAGACTGGGCTGGCATAGATGACGGAGCTGGAGAGTTTACGGTAGGTGTTTGTACTACCTCGAGCATAAGCATGTGGGGCATCTTGGTCACAGCTTGGTATTGTGTTTGGATTGCAGTGCGCATAAACCCATTGCCCCCTTCCATGTGACGCGTTAACGACATGGGAATGTAGTCTTTTCACTTGGTTGTTTTTGTGGTTCTCCAAAACTAAAGGCTTGGCAAGTAACTCTCCGGCGGTAACTCTCCAATGAAAAGTGTGTGTGTGTGTATGTTAGCAGGCAGGAGATGTGGACAGGGGGAGGCGGGGGTTAGAGGGAGTATGCTGATTTATAGCCGGGCCACGGAGCAGAGGCCTGAAGGTGCGGCGGCAGTGCTTCAAATAGAGATTGCCGGTGGCCTCTGGTGGGATCAGCGACCCAAGGTGATGCTCCCTGTGATTTATACCCTGGCCACCCTCCCCATCTTTGCTGCTGCTGCCCGGGCCAGGCAGGCCAGCCCAGCCCAGGCCGGGGTCCTACAGGGGGCTAGGCCAGGCAACACAGGGTCCTGGTCCTGGAGCCCCCGGCCACCCTGGGCTAGAGAGAAGACGCTCAGCCCAGGACCTCAACCCTGGCCAGGTCGGAGGTGGACGCCAGTCCGCAAGACTTCTTAGTTCTGTCCTTATCCACTGCTACTCTGTTGGTAGAGTTAGAGGAAAGTGTTAGTTGGTTAGTTATTTAGTTTGTGGGCACAATATACAGTTAGGCCCGAAAATATTTGGACAGTGACACAATCTTCATGATTTGGGCTCTGCATGCCACCACATTGGATTTGAAATGAAACTACTACAACGGAATTGAAGTGCAGACTTTAAGGTTTAATTCAAGGGGTTGAACAAAAATATATGATTAAACATGTAGGAATTGTAGCTATTTTTATACAAACGCTCCTCATTTCAGGGGCTCAAAAGTAATTGGACAAATAAACATAACCCCAAGTAAAATGTTACTTTTCAATATTTTGTTGAGAATCCTTTGCAGGCAATGACTGCCTGAAGTCTGGAACCCATGGACATCACCAAACGCTGGGTTTCCTCCTTTGTGATGCTTTGCCAGGCCTTTACTGCAGCGGTCTTCAGTTGTTGCTTGTTTGTGGGTCTTTCTGCCTTAAGTTTTGTCTTGAGCAAGTGAAATGCATGCTCGATTGGGTTGAGATCTGGTGATTGACTCGGCCATTGCAGAATATTCCACTTCTTTGCTTTAAAAACTCCTGGGTTGCTTTTGCAGTATGTTTTGGGTCATTGTCCATCTGTACTGTGAAGCGCCGTCCAATCAACTTTTCTGCATTTGGCTGAATCTGAGCAGAAAGTATATCCCTATACACTTCAGAATTCATCCGGCTGCTTCTGTCTTTTGTCACATCATCAATAAACACAAGTGACCCAGTGCCATTGGAAGCCATGCATGCCCATGCCATCACACTGCCTCCACCATGTTTTACAGAAGATGTGGTGTGCTTTGGATCATGAGCTGTTCCAATTCTCCTCCAAACTTTCTTCTTCCCATCATTCTGGTACAGGTTGATCTTAGTCTCATCTGTCCAAAGAATGCTGTTCCAGAACTGGATTGGCTTCTTCAGGTGTTTTTTGGCAAAGTCAATTCTGGCCTTTCTATTTTTTAGGCTGATTAATGGTTTGCACCTTGTGGTGAATCCTTTGTATTTACTCTCATGAAGTCTTCTCTTTATGGTAGACTTAGATACTGATACACCTACTTCCTGGAGAGTGTTCTTCACTTGAGTGGATGTTGTGAAGGGGTTTTTCTTCACCATGGAAAGGATTCTGCGATCATCCACCACTGTTGTCTTCCGTGGACGTCCAGGCCTTTTTGAGTTCCCAAACTCACCAGTGCACTCTTTTTTTCTCAGAATGTACCAAACTGTTGATTTGGCCACTCCTAACATTTCTGCTATCTCTCTGATGGATTTCTTCTTTTTTTCAGCCTCAGGATGGTCTGTTTCACCTCCATTGAGAGCTCCTTTGACCGCATGTTGTGTGTTCACAGCAAAAGCTTCCAAATGCAAACGCCACACCTGGAATCAACTCCAGACCTTTTAACTGCTTAATTGATGACAGGTTAATGAGGGAAGAGCCCATGCAGCGTTGTTATTTTTTTTTGCAGCCTTCTGAGTCAATTGTCCAATTACTTTTGGTCCCTTGAAAAAGAGGCGGCTGCGTATTAAAGAGCTGTAATTCCTAATCCCTTGCTCCAATTTGGATGTGAACACTCTCAAATTACATCTGAGAGTTTGCACTTTAAGCCCATATTGATTATATAATTGTATCCTGAATATGTTTTCGTAAACAGCTAAAATAACAAAACTTGTGTCACTGTCCAAATATTTTTGGGCCTAACTGTACATCCAATTACCCCTGTTTATTGTTTTATTCCGCTAAGCTGTACATATGGGGGTCTAATAATTCAGCTTTCTTCATCTGCCTGTCATACACTCTTCCTCATTCACATACTCATACACAGAACGCTCCCACGTAAACAGCGTCATAAGGACGCACACACACTCACACTCACACTGTCTTTCACCATGCCGATTCATAATACTGTGTGTGTGTGTGTGTGTGTGTGTGTGTGTGTGTGTGTGTGTGTGTGTGTGTGTGTGTGTGTGTGTGTGTGTGTGTGTGTGTGCGCTCTCTGCGCCCCACAGCTGTCTGAAGCTGAGGCTGGCTAATGAGGAAATGTCTTCTCAGTTGACTGGCCTCGATGCCAGAGGAAAACCTGCAGAATCAGCCCTACAGCTTCATCTGTCCTGTGTGCGTGTGTTTGGTGTGTGTCTGTGAGGAAAAGTGTGTGTGTGTGTGTGTGTGTGTGTGTGTGTGTGTGTGTGTGTGTGTGTGTATGTGTGTGTGTGTGTGTGTGAACGCTCTGCTCCACTCTTAACATATTTCACCGCATGGGACTGGCGCTGACATCCCCCATGCCCCGGGATCCTTCAGGAGCAGATTTACAGTGATTTTCAGTGCAATTATACCTGCCAGTTCTGACTGGTAGAGTTGCCCTCCTCGCCACTCATGTCTTCATGCTGCACAGCTGACCCAGTGCTAATGCTGACGGAGGCGGGTAGTGCCTGAACCCTGGACCAGGGCTGCTGGGGGCTGGTATGGGCTGCTAGGGGCTGGTATGGGCTGGGGCTGCTGTCAACGAAGCCAGCAAGGGAGCCTCGTCTTGGGCTACAGCCAACCACAGTGGGGCCTGGTGGCGGGCTGCTGCACGGCGCCCAGGATACGATGCCATTCACAGCTAGAGGGAGGTGATAATGAGCTCCTAGGCCGAGTGTCTGTCAGTGTCTGGGCTCTGTCCTTGTTGTGTGCTCGCTGGCCCAATTGGAGGGTCCTTTGTATGGAGGTGCAAATCATAGCATTACCACTGGGGCAGTTGGTGACCTCATCACAACCCCCCCCCCCCCCCCCCCCGCTTCTTCTTCTCTTCCAGTAACCCCGTCCTCATCCCACTCTATTCTGAAACAAAGAAGCATCCTACTAGTGATTGACCAAACTATGGTTTACGGTTTTTAATTCATTTTTAATAATATTTCATATGATTCTCTTCTTCTCAGATAATATATTAAATACGTGAAATATTCATTTGTCTTCGATGCTCCGCACTCTGACAGCATATCAACGATTGTATAGAACAGTGTTTTATGGTCTGCGTCTGTGCTATCCCCCCTGACCCTGACCCCTGGTGACCTCTGCCATTGACAATGAGCTTTAACCCCCGTCTGTCTGGGCCAGCAACAGCCTCAGCAGCCGCATAGATCAGTGTCTGCGTCACCACGCGGGCCTAGCCCAGACTCTGGCCCAGCTAATGAGAGATGCCCCCCCCAGACACACCATAAAGCCCCCCCTCCAAAGCTCTGCTCGATGGCTGAGGGTCTATCAGAGGAGAGGAGGGTCCTTAAGGACGGTGGGGTCCCTTACCAGAGCCACAGTGCCCTCACAAAGCCCACTCTCCAGCCCAAACAGGAGCACTCAGGCCAGAAGCCCCCGCGCGGCCACAGAGACACGGCACCCCGTGTCCAAAGATGACTCACGTTGGCTCCACTGTGGTACTTGTACCTGCGGGGGTAATGGGGCTTTGGACAGGGTCCGGGTCGTTAGGGAGACTGCTACTGGACTGTGTGGGACGGAGCGGACACTGACGACAGGCGCTTGGATTTGTTGACGGGGGTGGACATGGCAGGTGCAGCTTCCACCAGGGACAGCTAGAATAGACACATGTAGCATTGTGTGGAGGGAGCCTAGCTTACTGACCGGGATTTACACCCGCGTACACACACACACACACACACACACACACACACACATCTGAATGTTCCCAGTACAAGTTAGCAAACAGAGACCAGATGATGATGGGGATGGAAGGAGCTAGAGGCCGTAGGGACGGGCAGAGTAGGTGTGTGTATGCTTATAAGGGTGTGTGTGTGTGTGTGTGTGTGTGTGTGTGTGTGTGTGTATGTGTATACATGCTTATAAGGGTGTGTGTGTGTGTGTGTGTGTGTGTGTGTGTGTGTGTGTACATGCTTATAAGGGTGTGTGTGTGTGTGTGTGTGTGTGTGTGCACTTACTCAGACTGCGGTGTGCGTGGCCTAGTGCTCTAATCACCCATGGAGGTTAGCGCTGCTGCTGTCACTGTGTCCGTGGCCAGTGTAATCGTTGTAAGGGGCTCTTCCCTCATCTCTCCATTAACGTCAGCAGTCTCTGGCCACACAGACAGAATCAGTCTAATTGATGCACAGGAGCATATTTGTCAACAGGAAATAGACACAGCTGGCTTCCCCTCTCTCTGCTGGGGGGCGATGTGTCACTCGCTGGAGAGGCGGAGTGGGGCGGGGGTTGGCGGAGCGGGGGGGGGGGTCATGTGACCCATATAGCCCCACTGATCTCATTTCACCTGAACCAGATCAGCTGCCTGCCACTCACCCCGCGATTGAATTAGTGGGATTGGAAATGATTGGCAGTCCGAGGTTTCTGATGTGATTGTTGGGTGTAGGACTTAGGGAGAGGATGGCCTCATCTTTGAGCCGAGCAGAAGGTGATAGATAAGGTGTTAGTGGTTAATGGGGTGGAGGAGCCTGTGTTCATCACTTATCTGCTCTTGGGGTCAGGAAGTGACCAGATACCGACTCACTCGACTCTACTGGAGACCACATTCACACACACACACACACACACACAGAGACACACACACACACACAGACAGACGGTGTAATGGGTAGATAGGTGCCGGTGTGGTCAGTGGTGCTGTGTGTGGCGTGGCGCGGTGCTGACTCCCACTGAGCCACCCCTGGGCCTGATAAATAATGGAGGCCGGCAGGGAGAGGCTTTCTCCTGTCGCTCTGCGCCATCACGTCCAAACACCGGAGGTTGACGACTCAGCGGCGCCATGTCCATTATCTGGAGCGGACAGCGCTAGTGGAGAAGCCTCCGTCCTGTGGAGGGGGCCGGGTGCGTGTTAAAGCGCGGCGCGGCGGCGTCCCCAGGCGCCTGTATGACAGCCCCCACCCCCCCGCCCCACTCCGTGCCCTTTCTAGTCACAAGCCAGGCGAAGGAGAAAAGGAGCCGACGCCCTCATACATATTCATAGGCACCTCGGCTGAATGTCATGTTTACCTGTCAAGGTCGTGATTAGGATGAACTGTGATCAGGTATGTTATTGAACCCCCCACGCGCCCGCCCGCCTGTCCCACCCCTCTGCCTCTGTCACCCTCCCCGGGCTCTCAGGGATAACAGCGTCAACAAAACCATTCAACAGTAGAGCCTTTGATTTCCCCGCTCCGCGTCACTACGTATCCTAATATCTGCTGGCGTTACAGCGGTAGCACATAATGAATTCTGATAAATTAAAGGTTTTATTGTTCCGCTGCCACGGCTGTCCTTGATCAGGATGCCAATTACGGGGGGTAATTTTCCCTCTCTCCCTCTTTTTTCCCCTCTGTAAGATCTCCACAAAGGGAAGTTTTGGCAGTGTGGGGGGCGTTGACACGTGGGTGACAGATTCTTTTTTAATTCTTCTCTGTTTTTTTTTTTCTCGAGCATCGCTTCTGCATTCTCATTGTCTCCCAGCCCCTCTCTCCTGCTCCGGCTTTAAGAGACGAAGAGAAGGAGGAGGGAAAAAAATCTGTTGACTCAATTGAAGATGTCACCCAGGAATCTTTAACCTGAATAGAAGCGTTTTGACTTTCCTTATAAGAAATGACAGATGAGGACACAGTCTGTCTTCATCTCCCTAGATGTACACAGACAAGTGCGCCTCTCCCTAACTAGTGCATGGCTAAAAATAAGTAAATAAAACAAACTAACATGCTGGGGGGCAGATGAGGGGAGGGAGGGAGCGGGGGGCCTCTTGCTTTTTCATAAACAATATATGAGGTGCTTTTTGCAAGTCAAATCCGTAAAGATTCACTGCCGGCTCGCCTTTTAGGGCCTTTTAAGGAGCGAGATTGCATGCAAAAGGAAATGGCAAGGAGAAATTGAGGAGGGGACAGAGCAGAGAGAGGTGAGGGGGGAGTTCATGAACAGAAAACAACGCATTAAGGAGATAACGGCTGACATGAAGATTGCAGACCTCTGCCCCCCCCCCCCCCCCACCACCACCACCACCACCATGCTGTGAGAGGAGCCTGCTCCCTGAAGTAGCCTCAAGATGTTTGTTTGCCTAAACTCCCGTTCTGAGCGTGCTTGTACGGCTGCATTCCCTTTCTTGGCTCTCACGGAAGCACCTAGAATCTGCCTGAAGCCGTGCCTCCCGGCCCACGCTGACCGGTAATTAAAGCCTCTGCCCATTCCCCTTCCCCTATTATGGCGCCCGCCATTGTCGGGGCTAAGATGCTTTTTGACTGCCAGTTGTGCAGTGACCTGTGCGCGTCAAGCCCTCCTCTCCTCATTGGGTTGTCTTCTGTCCACACTAATGGCCATAGGGGGCTGAGCCCCGGCTTCACCTGACCACCACTCACCAAGCCCGCTGTACGGAGCCGACAGGCGGAACAGAAATCACATTAACCCACCCCCAACCCAAAGCAGAACACACAAACGCCGAGTGAACAGGGCGCGCCGCAGACCGGGGCCTGGTTCCCGCCTCTATCCGTGGTGGGTGTCAGTGTAGCTCAGCCTTGTTTACGGACGTTGTCATAAGAGGCGCCTGCCACCCACACCTTGGTCCTGAGGGCAGGCGGCACAGGCCCCTGTCTGAACACCAGCCACCGAGGTGAGGACACGCGCCAACCCCGCCGCCGTCTGCATAACAAGGAGGCTGCAGACAGGCAGATCACCACCTCCACCCTGATTAGCGGGATATTGCTCTAATAAACAGTTCAAGCTCCAGGGTTAATGATCTGACGGGCGGGTGGAGGATGGAGGCTTTGGATTGGAGTGTTGTCGGCTTTCTTTCCCCGCTCCGTGTTAAAAGCTCATCATCAATTATTAGCGCCACTCCAGCGATGTCTTATAGACCCGTCTTTTACTCAATGTGACCTTGCCACCGTCACTTCAGATTCCTGTGAAAGTAGTATTGAACCGCTGCTGGAGGGGGAGGGAGGGTGGTGGTCCAATTTTATCCAGAGGAATGTGCTTGAGGTGTGGGTTGTATCGCGGCACCAAGGCCGGTCCACGGCTGCTCATTTTCAATTTTCCTGCCGTGATCAGCGGGGAATCTCATTTTCCCTCCCGTCTCACTGGCGGTTGTCGGACGGACGCGGAAAAGCGCTTTCATTTGCCGACACTTAGAGGTAGCTTTGGGCCACGCGTCACACGCGTGTGGACGTGGGAGTGTTTTGTCACAATTAAAGAGGCCTTGGCGTTGTGCCAGTTCATACTGAGCCAGCCCTCAAAACACACCCCCATTCAGAGGCTCTCCTTTCACCTGTGTGTCTCAGCGCATCAGCCGCCTGGCTCACCGGAGGCTACGGTGTATGTCACATGACCGACATGCGGAGGGCCACCAAACAAAGCCCTCACACGGCCTGGTCCTCATAGGAATCCAAGCCACGGCAGGCAGGCAGGCAGGCAGGCAGACAGGCTGGCAGACAGGCAGGCAACTCAGCGCCTGCCTTTAGGGTGACTGGGAAGGAATCGAAGGTGAATTAAAGCTAAATTAGCTATCACAGCCGTCATCTGGTGGCATGCCATTTCTTTAGCGTTTCCTTACAGCGTGCGCTTGATTTGGTAGAAGGTGGAGGGCTGCCTCCCTCCATCTCCGCCGTCTTTCATCTGCGTGTGGAGCCCTGTGTCCAGGAGGCATCTAGACCCATTTCTTTTCTACCCTTCATACTGCACCTCATCATCCACTCCCTCCACCTTCTCAATGCTATGGAGAATAAATCGACCGACGCTCCCTGCCCGCTCCCCGGCCCGGCAGAGGAAGAGGAAGAGGAAGGGGGGGGGGGCCTCACTATTCCCCATGCTCATCCCTCTGCCACCACCCACCAGCCCCATCCTCCCCTGGCCCTGCAGCCTCCACATCACCATCCTTCACCTTCCCCAGACCCCCCCTCCCCACCTTTCCTCCTCTGCTTCCCCCGCCTTTCATCAGCTGGAATATGGAGGATGCTTTCCCAGTAAACATTTTTCATCTCATTTTTTCCTTGTATGAGTAAAAAGCTGTGGTGGCTCTCCCCAGTCCTGGGCCTGTCGGGGTAATTTGTGTGTTTTGGAGGGAGCAGAGACCCTGGCTCACCCATCACTCCCTGTCCCTGTCCCTGGGCCTCGCTGCAGCCCCACTGCCGAGGGTGGACTCTGCAAAAAGTGTGTTTGTGGGTGTTTGTGTTTTCGCCTATGTCTGGCCCTTTTGTTAGAGCAGAGGTATATAGCGATTATTTGTTTTGCTGTTGTGTTTTGGTGTGGCTTGTGCTTGTGTGAGGCCCAGCAGTGTTCCGGGCTGTGTTCACCGATGCCTGCCTCCTCCCCTGGACAGCCAGCCTCCTATAGCCTCACCCTGGTACAGCTAAAGCCTTTGGGGATAGCGCTGAACTCAAAGGGCCATGCCCGGAGCAGTGGTCGGGCCTCACATTGATAGTTCGGCAAAGCAGTTTGTTCTACCAAATTTAACAATGATGTATCATTATCCCAACTTTGGGGGAAATCCATAAAATCAATGTGGCCGCCAGCGGAGGGGGATTAGTATTACTAACATGCTGGGAGGGTGTGAAAGCACCCGGGTATGGATCCCAGTCGCGACGCGGATCAATGGCATTTGTGGACGCTAAGCTCAATAACAAGCCTTCTGTAGAACTAGTAAGAAGAAGAAAGAAATAGATGTCAAAAGCAAATTTGTAGAGAGAGGAGATAATATCCTGTACGCCGCAAGCTGAACACGAGCTGCTGGAGCCGCTGGCGGGAGACAAGGGGAGTAGAAGGGAGGGCCAGGAATAGATTCCTCTGCTGCACTGATAGAGACCCAAACGAAGGCATCGTTATTGATATCCTTACATCATTGGTATTGGCAGACCAGGGGGGTGAAGAATGTAAAATACATCGATTTGAAGTGGCGAGAGGGACAGACCTATAGTGGAGGGTGAATGAGATTGATCTTGAAATGGTGTGTTTAAAATACCAAAAAGTCGAATCCGTCCGTGCCTTTGGGGTTATTGGAATAGAATATATTTGTGGCGTGCGCTCTTCTTTTTTATCAAAGGAGTGATTCCCTTCAAAGTGCCAATATTCATTGGCATCCCCTCGGAGCAGGGCTTTGGTGGCTGAGATGATAGGGGAAGGGTGGACGACTCGGTTTGCATGCCTGCTGCATGGGAGGAGAGGAGAGGAGAAGAGAGGAGAGGAGAGGCAAAGACGCGGTAATTGGATCTGTAAAAGTCAAATTTCCTGTTTGGTGCCGAAGTCCTGACAAGATGACAAAGGATGCTGTCTTTAGAGAATGGAGATGTTTGGCCATAGGGATAACATTCATCGCCAGGGGAATGACAGGCCCAGGGAAAGTACATATTTCCTTCAGCAGTGAACAAGAGGCTCTGAAATGAGCGTGTCCACTGTGTTCCCCCGCTACTGTTTAGACCGGCGGGCCAAACAGCCTTTTAAAATGCTCCTCGTTTTGATGCGAGCCGTCACCTTTTTCTCCTTACATTTGGGCTGGATTGTGTTGATTTAGATGGAAAGGTGGTGAGCACAGTGCCCAGAGACGGCCGCCACAGAACCAGGAGCCGCATGCTTGATTTCATTAGATTTCCTGGCACTATATCTAAAAGGTATTTTCATATTGAAAAGTCTTTTCATATTGTGTTTTCCTCAGACTCACTCAAGAAATTTGCGGTATTCAAAATTGAGCAAGCAATCTTTTTGGATGCGACGGGGAGTTCAATAAATCCTAACCTGTGTTATATTTCCCATAAAGATTTAAAATGTGAAAGTAGTTGAATCATGCCGTGTGAGTGCTGCTTCTTTAATAGTGAGACAAAAGCAGCAGTATAATATTATTCCTTATAATATGCATCTGCAGAAAATAGATCATACAAATGTCTCCAAAACCCTTGCCATGGTTTTCGTAAGTCATCTTAATGAGGCAGGTGAACATTTTGTTTACCAAAATGCTAATTATAGTTTTTAAATATAAATATAAATATTTCCACGTTTGTGTCTCACTGTTTGGCTTTTATTTGGAAAGAAAATACATTTCTCCCATCAGTCAAGTCAACCAGGGCATTGATTGTTCTGTCGCTGTTGTTCTGTCTTATCGGTTTGGTGCTAGTTGATGTACAATTGCAGATTCAACCACTGACCGGCCCTAACTGTGGGGGAACAGGGAAAGGTAGCAAGTGGACTGTAGTCCAACAAGTCCACTGTCCTGAGAAGGCAGCAAGGCCATCTCTGCAGCTGGCTGAGGATGAACCCAGTGGAGCATCACGGCCCATTGGTCAGGAGGACAATACAGCAGTGAGAAAGAGACAGAGACTGATTGCTCTGGAAGGAGTGAGAGGCACAGCTTGGAGGGACAAAGTGAAAGCCAGATGAGATGTGATGGCAGAAGAGAGAGAGAGAGTGTGAAAAAATAGGAGCAAAACACACACAGAGTTTCTAATGAGAGTCCTAACCACTTTGAATGGGGGCCAGTCTTTTCACCCCTGTTTTGACAGAGATGAGAGATAGAGGGAGAGAGACAAGAAAAAAGGGGACATAATTAAACAGCTTAATGAGTTTGTGGGTCTTTTGTAAGCAAAGATTTTTTTTTTAAGGAAGCCTGGTGTTTTATGGGAGAAAATCTTCTCTTTCAGCGCTGTCAAAGAAGTTTCTGGCGGAGCAGTTATCACAGCATGTCAAATTGCTCCAACTCGAGAAATAATTTGGATTTTTTTCAGCTCACAGAGTGCTGCGAAACAAAAGGCCCCCCCCTGGTCTAATTTGCCTTGGTAGGGTCCCTCTGGGTGGGGGGTCCGCATGGACAGAGAGGGCCCTGTCTCCTCGCCAGAGTATTAAGGGCTGGGGAAGGTGGGGGTGAGACGAGGGTGTTGGGGGGTGAAAGAGCCTGCTAGCAATTTTACCCAAAATGCTGCAATTGTCCCCAAGATTGAACAGTTCGGTGCGGCGGCACTCATTTTCCCCCTCTTCATTATCCTCCCGTATTTACTTATCTTTGTCTCAAACGGGGAAGAAATCTAAGTGTTAAAAGGGGCCCTTTCATGTGGAGAGAGGGTTTTAACGGAGCACTCTGCTCCGCAATGGTTGAGTTAAACTCAACTACGGTGATGTTATGAAGACAGTATGAATAGCAAATGAGTACTTTTCTACTTTCATTGGTATTATACACCAAATTAGATCCTTGATTTCGTCAAATCACTTTCCCTCGGGCCCCCGTATAATGCCTTTTTTGGGATGAGATGTGCAATTTTGTGGTGTCAAATTAGCACCAGGAAAATTACACTGTTACTCAGAGAGATGGGGGAACAGTTACATACTATTTTTTACATCCTGCGCCATAGGATTTGATGATTTTATTTTTCTTGGAAAATAAATCCCCTCATAAATGATGCATCATTGGCGAGAGATCATCTGACAAGAAATAATAAAACAGTTGAGCAGTGGCAGATTTACATTCTAATAAATACAGACAAAGGAAGTCCATATGAAAAACTAATTTTTCTTCCCTGTTTACAATGAAATAAAAAACCTAATTGGCATTGTCCCCCTTAATGAGTGTCAAAGCTGATGTATGCATCTGTGCTTAATACAGCTAGTATTTCCCTCTGTGTCTATCAGGGACGTAAACACATACACTTCTGGCAGATTCTGTCTGTCCTGACTGCCTGCCTGACAAACAGTACAACATACTGTATCACCATAACAACCGTTACAATGTCTTATGGTGGCCCTGTCCAGGTGGAACGATGCAGCATAGTCTGATAATGTAAACCCCGTCATCATAGGTGGTGTTCCTGGCCAACTGGACAGTGACAGCGGTGCTGGTTCCACCTCTTTGTCAGCGGTTAGCTGCAGAGCGACCGTACACAGACCGTTTTGTTAAAAAAAGTTTTGTGTATAATAATGGTCTCAATATTCTCAGTGGAGGATATAAAGTGGTATTTTCCATGATGATGAAAGCCGTCAACTAAGCTGCATGGACTGCATTGGGCCAGAGGCCTTGCATTCATTACAGCATCTAGGGACCTGTGGTTAGACAGGAGTTCAGAGGAACGGCCCAGGTAGGAGCGGAACAACTCCAGTTGTCAGCCTAGGCCTGTGTGATTGAGCACCTTCTCCATAAGGCACTTTCTCACAGCCCGCCCAGTGTCATTCATCCATCTCTCCAGTGGTGGGTCTGAATGGTGAGGGGAAAAAATATCAAACAATTAGAATATTCTCTCCCCTTCCAACTTAATTACTGATATTTCTGTATAATAGGTGTCTGATTTTGTGGAGATAAGTAGGTGGGATATTGAGGCAGCCCTCCAGAGGCCCGGGCCTGGCGGATGAAGGCCGACGAGATGAGGGCCGAGACGCCATCTTATTCTGGGGGGCAAACGCTCCCCAGCAGCTTAGGCGGCTAAGGCCTGGTAATTAAATTCTAATTGAAGCTGCTGAGTGTGGCGCGGCAGGGCCGGGGCTGGGCTGGGGGTGGGAGAGCACTGACAGGATTTACACTTAATGAAATAATAAAGCAACAGCAGCAGCAGCAGCAGCATCCCCGTGCAGGGGCTAGGAGCCGGGAAAGTCGGGGCTACTGCCGCTCCACTGTCGATCTCTCTCTCTTTCTCTCTCTGTCTCTCTCTCTCCCTCTCTCTCTTTCTCTCTCTCTCTCGTGTGTGTGGTGAAGTGTTGGGTTGTATTTTGGTTGTCAGTGATGGATGGCATTCACATGTCTGTCAATAACAGGCTTGCTCGTGTGTGAGAGGATTCTACAGTGCCTTTTCCGTGTTTGTTTATGTTAATGCTTTGTTTTTGTGCTGATATTTGTATTACTTTTTACTGCTTTTTTCTTGCCTGGGATTCTTAATGCCGTGCTTTTTGCTAGTATCCCATAACACTCCTCGTGCAAACTAATTCTTTGTAGATTAATTAGCTACTCTCTCTCAGAAACTTTCAAGTGCATTTTATTACAAACTCTGAGAGCACTCTTAAGTTGACTGGCCGTTGAAACAAAGCATTGAAGATACACATTTTATTTTAAACCAGGACCTCAACGAGCGATAGAGTGCATATGTGTACCATGAAAGAAAGGCAAACGTATTAAGATGGTTGTTGATTTACTCTTGCCTTCTCCTCAGCATTCCTCATACTGCGGGTGCTAAAATGGCTGCCATGCAGGGAGTGAACAAAGCCAACATCCATCCAGTAACCGTGCACCCTACTCATTACACCCCTCCCCTCCAAAATCACCATCGTTTCTGCGCCTGCGCCACCCCCCCCCCCCCCCCCCCACCTCTGCCTGAATCCCCCCCCCCCCCGCCTCCATCTTCCCCACTCTTCCAGCTCTTTCCCCAGCCAGCATGACAGACAGGCCCAGTTAACAGTCCCTGTAAGCGGGGGAAAGAAAGGCGAGCAGCGAGGTAAAATGACTGGAGCGCACATGACAGGTGTAGTTAAAATAGAGGCGAAGAAAGGCTGGAGGACAGAGAGCCGGGGCCGCCACTGTAATAAGCAGGATGAGGGAGCTCAAGCATCACCTTAGTTTTCCCTCTCTCTTCTCCACTAACCTCCATCCTCAGGCAAACAGGGAATATAGGAGAAAGTTAACTTTTGGTCTTCCTCAGACGCTTGGCGGCTTGTGTCTTCCTCTCCGTCCTTTCGGTATCACTTCATTGTTCTCACTAATGTCCGAAAAGAAATATTCAGATGTTTACGGTCATTGAAGCCCGATCCAAACTCTGCAAATCTGTTGTGATTTGGTTTGAATGTACAGTAGTATTTTAGTGTCTCCACTTGAATTGTGAACAGAACGGGGGGAGCCATTTTGTTTGGCCTCCCTGTCGGCCTAGTTTACATGGAGGCAGCGGGGATTTGTCCTCCACTGCTGATCTGCATCTTTTTCTCCATTCCTCTCATCCAATCTCTCTGTACCCTCTTTTTTATCTGCGCCTCTCCATCACGTCCAGCCCTGGCCTCATGTTTAAAGTAATCAGATTTCCTCAGCAGCTCCTCTCTGGGCAGGGGGAGATGGAGGAGATGAGAGCAGAGAGGGAGATGTGCGGAGAACAGCAGGGGGAGAGGGAGTACCGTAGCTGGGCTGGGGACCTGCCTCATTCCCCATGCGCTTTAGCTTTGAGGTGTGACATCCATGGCCATTTGGCTTCATTTGAGTGCGTTTGTTAGTGACCCGCTGAATCTGATCCAGCTTTTTACATGTGGTACTTAGTCATGCAAGAGGTCAAATACACACACACACACACACACACACACACACACACACACACACACACACACACACACACACACACACACACACACACACACACACACACACACACAGAGAACACCTTAGAGCCAAATCAGAGATCACATGAGCATTTACATTGTTTAATAAGTAGCAGCCCCTGGCTGTTTGTATTTGTGGCTGGCTGATTAACTCAAGATACCTCCCACACTGGTCTTTGTAAAACAAAACAGTTGAGCTGTGATGCCCCCCCTTTCCTCATCCCCCTCCTCCTCCTGGAAGCTTGTATTCCTCAGCCTATCTGATGAGGATTAACAGGATTATCACTGCTGCCGTTGTAATTAGCAGTAATGGAGGGAGAGCACTGTGTGCCAGCCCCACAATCATCAAGGATTAAGCCTCATAATGTCTGGAGCGCTCCGAGGCAATGGGAAGCCATGCTTTTTGATCTGCAGGAATTTGATAAATCTCTGCGTATTATGTCTGAGAACAATACTGCTTGTCTCCAATGACATTTCAGATAGGCACTTGGAACAGGTGGTAATTTCAGAATCAAAATCCACTGACATTGAATGTACTCCCCACTTTAGATGAAAGGCAAGAGTGAAGGAGCCAACTTACTTGACTGTCGTATGCAATTGAAGAGCATTTGAATATCTAGGCCACAGTGAGTATGAATATGTGAGTGTAGGCGGAGGGGTCAACTCCAGTATAAACGTCCTAAAGATGGAGAAGCAGGCAGAATATCGGTTTAGATGTGTTATTCAGAGTGGAGTGGGGGGGGGCACTTTGTTACACTAGCCCAATGTTTTCATGTTAATGTTACTCATCAGCTGGTGTTCTTCACTTTTACCTCCTATCTGCGTGCAGCACCTTTGATCTGCTTGTATTCAGCATATGAAAGTGAACACAGACACAACAGGACAATTGGATAACATATCTACCACTCATCGTTTTCTTGGTCTGTATTTCTGGAGAACACTAGTAACTGTGATCAGCCTGGTCTAAGATGCTTGGCTACATTCTGTAGAAGACTCTTCCTACACTGTTTACCGTTATCTCAGTACCCTAACCTGCACGGGCCCAGTGTAGTAGTCTACCTGGCACTGGACCTCCACCATGCGCTCCACCAGACCCAACCAGAGACCCACTGCTGCAGCATCTCATCCTCCCACCTCCCCCTCCTCCCCTGATAGACACATGTAGGAGCTGGGTGGTCTGCAGGCCCTCAATCTGCCCGCAGGTCTCCTCACCGCCAGTTTAACATCTGTCTTCATCAGCGGCGGTTAACCGGGCACGGGCAACCAGGGCCATGTTATTCATGCAATATTTAGATGAGAGGGCTGGGGGAGCGTTCCCGTGGGAACCGCTGGGGCTGCTGCTACCACCGCTGGTCTCTGAGGCTCCAGATCAGTTGATTGGCTCGGGCTTCTCCTCTGATGATCCTCCTCGCTGCTCCGCGGCTCGGGAGGGAGCACAGGCCCACAGAACAGGCCCGCTGGCTGCGGTGCGCCTCCTCCGATGGGGCTGATAGGCCGGGCGAGGTAGCATATTAGAGAAGGCCAGGCTAACAGACGACGGATCCAGTCAGTCAGTCCAGCGATAGGGATCTGTGGTGATGGACGCTTTGACACATTATGCAGGTGCTGATATGGTGGTGTAATAAGACAGGATGGGTGGGGCCTCTTATCGCTCACACGATCTGCTGTAATCAAATGGTGCTACGTAGAGAGACAGGGGGACGGGGCGGGGGGGACTGTGCAGACGGGCATTTTACATCTGCAAAGCCACGCGCTGTGTCATAATGTGGCCATGATTTGTTTGGCTAATCTCATCTGCATTTTTTTTTTTTTCGCTAGCCGTGCACGTTAGAAACAAAATGTATGTGTACGGGTTCCGTGGGATCAGCGCTGCAGGGAGATGGAGAGGAGACAGGGAAGGAGATGGGGATCCATCCGAAGGAGGCGGGTGTATTTGATGCAGAGGTTCAGGGTGTGTTGGAACATATCCCCCTCGCCTGCTCTCCCATCCAGAGGATCGAATGAATAACATTACTTTGCTGTGATTGAAACTCAGCCGAAAACACATAGCCACACACGCACACACAAACATTGCTGTACACAAAAATAACATTGTTTCAAACACAGTTTCATTCCCGGAGATGTTTTGTTTGGATGTTTTGCTTGCTGTTTTCAGGGAGAGCGCATATATATATATGCAGTGCCTGTGCATATTACGGTCTCTCTGCCTCTCCTATTGGTTGTCGCGTCGCCACCTCCTCTGCCGTATTAAACACTTGGCAGAGCTTCAGTCAGAGGCACTGTTTGTTGGCACCAGACGACGGCTGTCTTTTCTGAGCGGGTCTATGGCGCTGCAGCGTTGCTCCCTCGCTCCACTAAATCAAAGGCTGAGACGAGGGGAGTTCAGAGGCAACCTTCAGACCGGTCTCTGTTTGCATAGCGTCGGCCCTGCTGCAGTCGTTTTGCTACTGCGGCCCCGTTCCCTCGCCTCTCTCCTCCGTAGCAGACCCACACAGTGCTTCAGAATGACACTACGTGGAGCCACTTCGTACGGGCCCTGACGGCCCTCGCACACAGAGAGAAACGGAAGAGTGTAGCTGCAGGTACGGCTCGCGTGCTAGTCTGCTTTATGTGGACGACAGGGGCCTCCCAACGTAAACTCGTCTTATCTGTAATGCGTTTGCAGATAGCCACCAACAGGATTCTGCTGGAACATCTCCTCTGTCCTGTGCCGAGCTGGTATTGATCAATCCACTTGGAATATGAGGCCGATTTAAAACCAGTCCAGAGTTGGTCAATGACAGGGTCAGAGTGACCCGGTCACTGACCTCAGATCTGCTTTCTGGTCCCCTGGCAAGGCCTGGTCTTCACTTCAGTGCTCACTACATGAGGGGGTGACATCATGGCCCTGCAGACCTGTATCTGAGCTCCCCAGGGCCTCTCCCCTGCTAAATACACTGCTAATGTGGACATTACCTATTTCCAGTCCAGCAGGCTGTTATCACTAGCAAACCTAATGGTTGGAGTAATTTTTCTTTAATCGACTCCTTTACGCTCCCCACAAGGGAGTGACATGCAATCGTATTAATGCAGTCACACGCCGTACATACAAACATAGTAATGATGCTGGGATCATAATAATTAATGGAAATAGAAACATAATAGTCTCATTTGCTGGCCGTGCCTTGTTTGTCTTCACACCTAAATGATCAGCTACTTCAGTGAAACCAAACCCCCACACCTCCGATATGACATATTTAGATATAAAGCCAAGTGGCTTTAATAGCACGTTAAGTGGAACGAAATTTGTGTGTGAAATGTTTGAGGAATTAAAATGGCCCCTGGTGCCGCTGTAGAGGAAGCAGCAGGAGGAGGCAAACATTTCAAACAAGAATAATATCTTAATGAAACAATTTGCATCAACACACACACACACACACACACACACACCCACACACACACACACACACGTGTACACAGACACACACACACCCAGTCTCCCAGGCCTGGAGATGACACAAAACAAATGCCCTGTCCCTCACACCCAGCAGCTGGTGTCTGATATTTCATCCTTGTCGTTTTATTAAAGATTTAAACAGTTTTGCATCTCCAACAAATACATATGGGCCAATTTCCCACAAACACCCACTCTGATCTGATTGGCAGATTTGGAGGTAGCAGCAGGGGAGAGATCGGGGGAGGAGGAGGGAGGGTGGGAGAGACGTGGGCCAGAGCTATGAGATTGTTATGCCATATTGTATTTCCACATGTGAATTTAATAAATGTAAAGAATGCCTGATTTGATCTTAGGGCCGCTAAAGGGGGTTGGGAGGGACAGTGTTAGATGTGGCTGCATATGACTTCTGTCAGATGAATGGGGAGATGGGAATATAACGCAGCGTTGATGAAAGAAAGAAGCCGTCCTGACAATACCCCATTATGAGTCCTGTGACTATTAGCATCGGCGGCGTGGCGCCCGCTCCTCGCGACGCCATCGCTCCTTATTAGTATTAATAATAATGAGACTATGCGCCGCTTTAATATTTTCTGTATGTTCACTCTCACATGAACTGCTTTTGTGCCTCAGTATGAAAGGGTGGCGTCTAATGACATCCCCCTGCTTTTATTCCTCCCTGCTTTCATCTTATTTATACCCCCGCACCAACTTCATCTGACGTCTCCTCGTGTCATTGTTTTATCCGCCGCCTTGGCTTCATTTAATTTATCTCCCTTGTCTCTCTCCACTTCTGGCTCCTTTCTCTCCGTTGTTCTGCCTGTGGTTCCTCAGCATCGGATCGATCGGGCCGGTGCCAGAGGTTCCTCTCCTTCACCCCGGGCCTGGTGACCCGGGCCGCGCTCCCTGGACCTCTCCCCGCCTCGGCCCTCCGCCCAATCCTCTAGATCCATGTCACCCGTCTGACATGCCGCCCTGCATCGATAAACATTTTGGGGAAGGCAGGATTTATTTCTGGGCTGAATAATTTATAGTACATGATTAGAAACTCAACCCTGAGTGGGGGATCTGGTTGCCTGTTATGTTTGTCTTGGATCTTTACAAGACAACACGACCCAGTCTGATCAGAGGGACCGCTGGGCGGAACCGGAGATCTGTCTGCCTGTGTCCCTGTATGTCTGCCTGTGTCCCTGTATGTCTGCCTCTGTGCCTGCCTCTGTCCCTTCCTGCTTGTCAGCTTGACTATCTGTCTGCCTTCCTGCCTGTATATCTGCCTGCCTGTATGTCTGCCTCTGTGCCCGTCTGTCTGCCTGCCTGCCTGCCTGTCTGTCTGCCTCTGTGCCCGTCTGTCTGCCTGCCTGCCTGCCTGTCTGTCTGCCTCTGTTCCTGCCTGCATCCCCACCTGGCTGCTTGTCTCTCTCCCTACCTGTTGGCCTGCTTGTGTGGGGTGTGCAAGGCACTGATCCAGGGCCTGTTGAACGGAGCCCCCCTCACAGGTGGTTCTAAAGTGAACCGAGAGGGAGTCCAGGCCATGCTCCCTGACTGGACATTAACCCCTGTCATAACTTTCTCTGTCAAACAACTGTTGACTCCCCATGTAAATTAAGCCATCCTTCTTTACTGTGGTGGAGGCACCCACTTTAACACACATGCACAATTTGTTGTATCTACAGAGCATATAAACATTGTCTGAATCGTTTCACGTTGATAAACAAACTGTTTTATTGTAGCTCTTGGCAAGGTACACGATGAACAATCTGCCAAACAACAGGGAGATATTGCTCATAAAGGAATTGTACCTTCAACCAGCAGTAAGGCCACCTTTCAGCCTTGTTCTTCAATACGTTCCTCCAAACACGTGGTTTTACTTTTATCAGGTCATAACCATTTCGTCATGTAAACCAGCTACTCTGTCACCTAAACAACACGTGTTTTACATGTTTCGCCCAGTCTTTACCGCATGCTCCTGCATTTGTGCTCGCTTTTAGATTTTATCTTGCAATCATTTACAAAGAGATCTGTTTAAAGTCTGAGTGCTTTCGGATTACAATTATTGTCTTTTTAACAAAGCAGAGGGGCAGACAAAAGGCAAGAAAACACAGCTTTCCCTTGGCTGTGGCTCGCTTCTCTTTGTGTTGTCAGAAGCCCAGCGTAAAGTGGGAGAGAGCCGCATTGTGAACTTATCATCGTGGCTAGTTTGTGTTTGGAAGGAAGAGGGTGATGGTGTGTGTGTGTGTGTGTGTGTGTGTGTGTGTGTGTGTGTGTGTGTGTGTGTGTGTGTGTGTGTGTGTGTGTGTGTGTGTGTGTGTGTGTGTGGGACTGTTCATTAGCACAGTCAGAGTGCCTGGAGGCATAAGCAGAGGAAGAGTGAGCAAAGGCGAGGAGGAGGAGGAGGAGGAGGAGGAGGTGGTGGGTGCTTTTTATGGAAATTGACCAGTGTGCTGTAACTGTTCGTCTGGTGGAGGCCCTTTGAAGATAGCTGTTCGACACTGCGGCCCTCTTTGTTCTTGGTAATTGCCTAAATGATCTCCGAGGGCTGCTCTACAACTCCACTTATCCTGAGCCAGCCCCACCCACACAACAGCACCCCAAACAACACCCTATCCGGCTCCATTCTGCATGGCCCCTTCATTAGCCCGCCACAGCAGGGGGTGTCATGGGAGGGTGGCAACTGTTTGTTGTTGGGATGAGGGTCTGCGTGCTCTCTGAGCCCAGCCACGCGCTTAACCCCTCTCCTTGACAGCGTGGCCTCCCGGTCCCCCTTCCACCCCACCCATTGATATGGAAATGAGCAGTGGCTCCATTTGCAAATCAAGGAGGAATAATTAGCGGGCCAGCACTTAGCAACAACAACAATAATACACGCCTCTGATCCGCGCGGAGCTGCCCTCTCTTTGTCGTTTAACCCGCCGCTGGCAATTGGACAAGCCCCAATACCCCCCCTCCTCCCCCCCACCCATCCGAGCCCCTGTGCCATAGACACCCGTTGTCGGTGAGGGGTGGGTGGAGGGGGCATCCGCAACGAGCACAGGGGTTGGCCCTGCTGGAGCCGCACCGAGGCAGCGGGCGGTGAAGCATGGAGGCCGAGCGCAGCCCAAGGCCCAGCACGGGGAGCAGAGAGCAGGGGGCCCAGCCTGGGTCAGAGAGCTCACTGGTGGGTACGGCAGGCGGGAGCAACAGGGTCAATGTGAGAGGAAGACCAGTGGCTGGGCGGAGACCTAAGCTTCACTGGAGAGAAGACAGGGAGCACCTCGGCCCCTGGCTATGGACATGGCAGAGCTAAATCGAAGAAGGGAGGGTTCAAGTGGTCATACTGTTAGATACTGCCAGAGGTTAGAGAAGAAGAGAGAGTTGTGTGTATGGGGGTTAAGTAGCAGTGAGGGAGACAGATAGGGGGAGAAATACATAGAAGAGAGTGATGGATAAGAAAAGGCACGCGCACACACACACACACACACACACACACACACACACACACACACACACACACACACACACACACACACACACACACACACACACACACACACACACACACACACACATACACACAAACAGAAAGCACAGCCACTTTGTCAGGAATAGGAATTGAACATAATTTTGAATGGTAGACTAGCCGGAGGACATTAGGGCCCATCTACATACACTGTGTTACTGTAGCCTGCCACTGCCCTGTGTTACTGGCGGGTGTCACTGTGTAGTGTTCCTGTGGCAGGCGTGTTACTGTAGACCCCCCACTGCACTCCCCTGTAGCCTGCCACTCCACCCCTGCAGCCTGTGTCCCTGTAGCCTGCCACTACACTGTGTTACGGGGCAGACCCAGTGGCAGGGTATCAGGTAGACCAAGGTCCCATATAAAAGCGGCCCCTATGAATTATAAATCATAGGCCACTGGAGCCAAAGCCTGTGGGATGCGGAGGGAGCGAGAGGGGCTATGTTCCCGGAACAAAGGACAGGTGTTACTGCGGGTGTTACGGGGGGGGGGGGCACTGTGTTACTGAGGGGAGGGAAGGTTACTGGGGGCCAGGGGTGTTACTGTGCCTGTGTTAATGCCAGTAAAGGATGAAGACTGAGACAGAGGAGGAGGATGTTCGGTGTTACTGTTAGTGAAGGAGAGAGTCGTCTTTATTTTTATTTTTTTTACGTCTCCTCAGTGCACCTCCGTATCCGGTCCTGTAGCCATCCAGTCTGTCAGTGCGCATCGCTTATCAATAACCTGCACTCATATTAAGAACCCAGCCCAATCTTTACCAAACTATGGACTTGTGCTCCCTCCTGACTAGTCGCTCCTCTCTACTCAGCCAGGACGGGACTGCAGCCTGCCACTGGACTGTCTTAGTGTAGCCTACCACTACACTGTGTTACTGTAGCCTGCCACTGCACTGTGTTACTGCAGCCTGCCACTGCACTGTGTTACTGTAGCCTGCCACTGTACTGTGTTACTGTAGCCTGCCACTGTACTGTGTTACTGCAGCCTGCCACTGCACTGTGTTACTGTAGCCTGTGTTACTGCAGCCTGTGTTACTGTAGCCTGCCACTGCACTGTGTTACTGCAGCCTGCCACTGCACTGTGTTACTGTAACGCTGTGGGACTGTGTCTCCTCCACTGGCCACTGGGTCAGAGGTGTGAATGTGTGCGCGTCCACGTGAGCGGGCCGGGTTCTGACCCGGTAGGAGCTCCCCTCTCCCTCCCATTGGTCAGCAGCTTGTGGGCCCGGTCCAGTCAGAGGCCATCGAATGGAAATATTGTTCTTCTGGGGGGAGGGGGGGTGGTGCATGCTGATGAAAGGTTGATTGATATGGTGTCAGGCGCTCTGTGATGGATTAAATTGTGTGTGCAGACGGCTGTGGCCCCGGCCAGTCATGGCTGTTGCTGCCTTTTCCGCCAGCCAGCGCGGCGGCAGGCTTTAAGAAAATGTGATTTTCGCAGCTCAGAAACACACGGCGGCCCCTTTCTCTCCGCCGCCTGACTTCCATTTAGTTTGAGAGTGCACAAGTGATTCTTTATTGGATGAAATCTGCGGCGGATTGGATAAAGTGTTAGAGCGCTGAGCCATCTATCACTATCACCGACCAAGCTCCAGTTTGGTCTGAAAAGAAAAGAATGATAGCAACAACAAAAAAAAATCTGTGGAAAGGGAGTGGAAGAAGAGGAAAAACAGACAGCCATAGGATGTTGGAGATTTGAAAATTAACTGTGGAGAGAGAGAGAAGGAGGGAGAGGGAGAGAGAGGGAGAGAGGGAGTGAAAGGATGTGTCCTCAGGGCAGCTAAGCCTGTTTCCTCAGTGGGAGAATGGCGAGTCCTCCTTTATCTCCACGGAACCCTCCTGGACTCACAAGTATCTCTTTCCTGCTTGGTCATCCCCTTAAAGTCCACCGTTCAAACCCTCCCACCCCACGCCCCCCCCCACCCCACCCCTTCATGGCTCTGGTGTGTCTAAAGCGTGGACCAAAGTGTACAGGCAGGGGGTTGTTCTCTGCCTCCAGCCCTGCACCCACCAGCCTGGAGCCATCTCCCCTCTCCCAGAGAGATAAACAGGGTGGCTGACCGTCCCTGTCCACTAAACAACCCAATTAACCAGCCCTGTTTGTTTGCTCGCATCTGACCATCTTGCATCCATCCATTTTTAAACACCCGACGCTCCTCTGTCCCACCCCTCTCACCATTAGTGCCGTGCTCCAAAGAGCAAATGGCCGTGGATTCAGCTCGAGGCCGTGCAGACGCTCCGAGCCCAGATCCAGAAAAGGAGGAGGAAGGGGGGTGAGGGGGGGGGGGGGGGTGGACAGAAAAGGAGCCTTAGCCAGACAAGGGGGGATTTATTTAAAAGCGCAAACTCCTATGTATTTCACTTAGTCATCCATAATTCATTTGGAAATGAGCCTCAGACGATGTAAATGTGTTCAGAGAGGCGCCCTCTTTTCCGAGCCTTTACCCCTAAAATCTCTCCATGGCTGGAGTGTCCTGAGGCAGTTTGGACCCGCCAGGACAAACCCCCCCACCCCTCCCTTAATAAATCATGACGGAGCGGAGCGGCACTTAACGGGCCGGTCAGAGACCTCTAATGAGCACTGGGGAGCACGACTCAGAACCCCCCCCCACCAGCTCTCTCTGAAATATTTTATTAAGGACACTTAAACACGCAACATCCACTCAGGATGTATGACCATATTGCAGAGGCCTGAGAGTGGAGTCCTTGTCATAGATAGCAGGTGCTGGGAACTGTCTGCCTGTGAGGGTGAGAGACACATCACTTGAACCGGGAGAGAGACGGTCGTTGGTCTTTTCCCGGTCCGCCTGGTACCGGCGGACCAGTGCTGACGGGGTCTTTGCCTGCGTTTCTCCCTGGTCGTGTAAGGCTCCTCAAGGAGCCTGAGGCGTGACCTCTGCCCTCCTGCTGGGTAGCTGAGGGCCCTCCAGGGGAGAGGACGTATTCTCAGGTCAAGCTCACTGACTGCAGTCCTCTAGACTGTTAAGAAGGAACGTCTGCCTCTCCCTGTCTTCACTCAGAGCGTTGGTACTTTTGAAAAGAAACACTGCCTGTTGGATAAACTTTATCATGAATCACCAGTATGTTTTATCTAGATGAAAGGTAATTATCATTGATTCGTTAATTTGAAGTCGAAGGCGTTCCTTCAACCACTTCATTCAGCACACAAAGAAAACAACCCCTTTTGTTGAAAGGCCATTGTAACTTTGTATTAGTCACGTCTAAAGAAGGCCTGCCGTACTTTAATAAGAATATCTGCTTTTGCTCAGATGTAGATTTTTCTTTGCCATATTAATGCAGTTTAAAGTCAAGCAAAGAACGCCGGGGGACAAGAACGATGGGGAGAAAAGGAGCGATCTTATCGCAGGTTAAGTCCAGTCCTCTTTGATACCGGCAGACTGTCATTAAAGTGTTGCTCGGGCCCTCAGCCATAAGCCCACTATTCTAAAACACCTGACCCAGGATAATGGCAGGTACATTGTTAATGCATCATTTTTTTTAATAAGTTGGAAAATTGCTTAGACCTGGGAACAAAGGCAGAGTGAGAGAAGGAGCACTGACAGTAATAATAAAAGGTAAAAAAAAAGTATTTCTCTTCCATTCCTTTTAAGTTCCCGACATCCAAGACTGAAGCAAACTAGCAATATAAAAAAAAAATCATTACGCGCTTGTTTCATGTGACTCTTTCTTCCCCCGTCCAGAAACAGTGGGCTGATTAAAGATGAGTCTCCACCCAGCTGCTTCTTCTCCTTCCTCTTCTTCTTCAACTTTTATTTTTAATGGAAAATCTGCCCCGAGCTCGTTTGCTCAGGAACAGAGGGGTATAAATGTTTTAGAATTTAACCAAAAAAGAAGAAAAAAAAGAGGGGAAAGAAAAGGGAAGAGGAGGAGGAAAGGAGAGGTAATCGGGGAAAGATTTGAATCTTAATAATTGATAAAGCAGTCCCTGGATCCCCGTCTCTCTCGTGGCAGCTGACTGGTGTTTGATGAAGATACAGGCTGCTCTATCTGCCTGGCGCGGGCAGCCCAGGTAAATGGCGCAGTCACAGAGCCGTGCAGATTGCCCGGCGATAAGGCCAATAGGAGGCACTAACCGGGGGGACTGGGAAAGCACATTACACAGGCAGAGGGGTGAGAGCAGAGCAGTGGGGCTGGGCCAGAAACAAGGTTAGAATGGCGAGAGAGGCCCCGGGGACAGCAGGCGAGGAATCAACACAGATTCTACACTGATTGTACACCCAGGGTCACGGGCCTGGAGATGGGCTGGGCCCTGAGTACATCAGGCTTTTAGTGAGGAACGCTGGGAGCTCCTGTGTTGCTCTGTCTGGGCGTGACAGAGTCTGTGGTTTTCACTCAAATGTGAACCGGTATGTTCAGTTCAGTGTAACCAAAAGAAAAAAAAACCCCGACAAAGTGTTGAGCAGCTATACGCTGGCTGGTTACCGTGCAGAGTAAAAGCTCCAGCACGGCCCTGCTGCTGTGTTTGTTCTGGACGCGGGGCAGCCCAAGTGATTACCGTAATTGGCAGGAATATTATCGTCATTATTGTGCTGATCTGTCCTTTCCCCTTTGGTGCCACGTCTCATTTTTCAATCAGCCGTGTCCCCCAGCACAGGAGAGGCCCTGCATATTCACATGCCTCCTGCTAAATGTCAAACTTAAGCACATCAACTCTCCTTGCTTTTATTTTGTCTACAAATGGATGCTTTTACCAGAGTTGCTTAGCCAAAATGAACGGTGGCATGTAAAGGAACAAAGGGGAAAAAAAAGAAAGGAGAAAAGGCCGAGGCGGAGAAGCCAGTGCCAGATTGAGGAATGAGGAGAAAATAAGGGAGATGGGAGGAGGAGGCGGGAGCTGCTCGTGAGGTACAAGGCCCTCTGATCCTTGCGGGGTTCCTCCGCGGACCTCAGAGAGGCTCTCCCCTCTGCGGCCGCTCCTCCCTGGTTGTGACGCGCCCGACACGGTGTTTGAGGAAGCGCTCTGTGATAATGTCCCTCCCCCCGCTATTGATCCGCTAGCTACCGGGAGAGAGAGGTCTGTAGGCAGTCCAGACGGATGGTCAATGCTGGTGGGAGCGCGCGGGCCTGAGCTGGTGTCGTCTGCTGTTCAGTGCCGCTCGCTAAAGGGAGGCGGGGGTTAGGGTTCACCAGAGGTGAGGGGCCATCCCTCCCATCTGTAGCCCTCGGAGTCAAGTTCAGGGAGGGAGGTCTGGCGGTCTGGACGCCACGTCCATCTGGAACAATCTGCATACAGAGAGAGGCCAGCTGAGCGGGGCACCCCGGCCAGCCAGAGCAGGGAGAGGACGAGGGCACGGGCACCAGGCTGATTCATGAAATGGGATTTTTCTAAGCTGGAGAGAGCTGAACGGCCGTCCCTTTTCATACGTGGGTCATGCCATCGAAATTGATTTCAAAATCAACTTCAGTGTGAAAACCGGCCTAAATGGCCCGTGTTTATTTGCCTTATGGACTTTGTGGAATTCCTAATATGCATGATCCAAGGAAAATCAATAACAATTATATCAGGGGAAATGTGGCCGAGTCAAATTAAACGCTCGGAATGGTCAGAGCGAAAAGTGGCGAGGAGTCAAAATGACACTCATTTTCGCAAATCAGTCTATTAGAGTGGGGAGTGATATTCCACACTCTGTCCTCTGTGTAGATGAGGGTGTGTAGTAGTTTACTATGGCAGCGTGTGTGTATAAGTGTGTGTGTGTGTGTGATTAGAGTGGCCCCCCTGAAGGTGCAGAGGCCAGGCGCTCGGCGGCTGCTCTCATATGCATCTCTTTTATGGTCTATTGTCTGTGACCGTGGCCCTCGCCGTGCTCGCCGCTAGACTTTTGACCCTGTTTTATTTGGCCGTCCGATTCCAGCTGCCCCTCAATCTAGCACACATTAGAATTGAGAGCAGATGCTCGCGGAGCTGTGAGTGAATTCTAATGGGGCAGGAGGGGGGCTTTAGAGATACCAAATCATTTTCATAGTGCCTCAGATAGATATGAGAAAAGCAGCATGGGACAATGGAGAGTGATGACTGTTATTTAGATGAAATTATTTACTGACTCCCCAGCTGCAAAAAAAAAAGCATTTCAAATGCCCAACATTTGTAGTCAACTGTAATTTTACCCCAAACTGAATAGCTGAGTGACTGGTCACTTCAAGCCTTCGTGTGTGTGTGTGTGTGTGTGTGTGTGTGTGTGTGTGTGTGTGTGTGTGTGTGTGTGTGTGTGTGTGTGTGTGTGTGTGTGTGTGTGTGTGTGTGTGTGTGTGTGTGTGTGTGTGTGTGTGTGTGTGTGTGTGTGAGCCCACGTTTGTGTCCCTAGGCTAGACAAAGCGTCCTGCGCCGTGAGAGTCCCCCTTGTCCCTACAGAGGCCAAGCGGAGTATGTGTGTGTGTGTGTGTGTGTGTGTGTGTGTGTCTGTGCGTGCGTATGCGTGTGCGCGTGTGTGTGTGTGTGTGATATATCTCACTCGGATTAGTCATGGTGTCAGAGAAGCAGTGGATCTGACTCTCTCTTTCTCTCTCTCTCTCTCCCCCACTCTCTCTCTTCCTGTTCCCTCTCGCTCCTCTCCATCCCTCCTTCCCCTTGGCTGTGTAGGAGAGAGGGGTCAGGACTGAGCCTCAGCCCAGACCGTGCGTCCTGCTGGAGGATATCTAAGGGGAGCCGAGCTGGACTTCTGCTGCTGGACCACTGCCCCGACCAGGTACCGCTCTGCTTCTTGACTAGGGGGGTTTTTCTGCCCTGCTCTCTGCACTGCCGTGTCAACTGACTGAGCCGGGGTGACTGATCTGCTGACCAGCACTCACTCACTCACTCACTCTCTCTCACTCACTCACTCACTCTCTCTCTCTCTCTCTCTCACTCTCTCACTCACTCTCTCTCTCTCTCTCACTCTCACTTTTCCTCCCGCTCTTTGTCGAGCAGAATGCATGTGCGCACGCACACGCACAAGCTTGCTTGCGCGCATACACAAACGCACGCACACACACCCGCACACGCACACGCAAGCTTGCGCACACACATGCACCCTCAAACTAGCTTTCATGCTGTACATACTGTACTTTTGGAAGTGTCGTTCATATTTCTGGCTAAGGTTGGAGAGGCTGAATGGTTGCACTTCAGATGCTTGTGTGTTTGCTGGTTTCCAGGTGTAGAGATATGGAGCATGTTCATTCACTGTGCTCCGAGGTGGCAAATGTCACATGGTTTGAAGTGGAGGAGGGCTGCCGTTGTTTGCTCTGGGCTGTACTGTGAGCTTTTGCACCTCTGCTTAACTCTGATCGACTTGCTCCAAGGTTGCCGGATGCTTTTTTCTTTGCTGTGATTTTGGTGCATTTGAAGCTTCATTCGTTGCCGAGATAAAACACCTCACTATGTGGATAACTACAATGGTATTTGAAGCAGGTAAAAGTACTGTACAACCCATTGAAGTTTCCTAACTCTTTCCCCTGAGGCATTTACTGATCCACCGTATGCTCATGTGGAAGAACATTGAAGTACAATTGTAACACTTTGAGAAGGGAAGTGGCCACAATTGCTTTTGCTATCAGATATTTTTGTTTTGATTTTAAATAAATGCATAGTGGCTGTCTTATTCAGACATTTATACGTTATGATTTATAATATCTCAATTTTATTTTGCACTACTATGTGTTTTGGTGTTGATATATTATGATTCCAGTATAGCTTTTAGATTTCCTGATCATACATTTGTGATATTCAACTTACTGTAGTTGGGCACCTGCTCCTGGCTGCATGCAGGCTTCAATTACCAGAGGGACTGCAATGTGCTTTTTCTGCTTCTTCAATTGAGCTTTTCTCCGAGTACTGGATTGACAGTTTGGACTGACTTTCAGATCCGGGCTGTTGACATGCAGGCACTCTGCAATTTTTGGGGGTAAAAAGGAAAAGAAGTTTCCTGTAAATGTCACTAGCATTTTTAGATAGGGAGGACTGCTTCAAAGGCTGCAGCCCAAGAATGTCTTTGAGGAGCCGGTTTGGGGAGGCTTTAGGGAGGGGCGTAATTGCGAAAGTGCAAGAAGGTGTTTGCTTTTGAAATCTCTCCTGATTGCTTTTTTTATGTGTGCTTTTTCTATGCGTGCGTGCATGCATGCATGTGGGTTTTGTATGTGTATGTTTTGGCCATCGTTACGATGGTGGTATGGTATAGTAATCTGACTAGCTCACCATTGCTAGGCCTTTTAAGAGGTGTAGGTGGGTGCACCAGTACGAACGTGAGCCAAACTTAATTCACTTGTACACAGCCCCAGGCCCAAGAGGTTAATGGCAAACAAATGAACCCCCTGCGGCATTATCTTACAAATAGCCTGCAACATAGGATAACCTATAATCAATATCACCAATTATGTGTGGAGGCGGAGCGCCGTGGCCGTGACCTGTTCCCCGTTGTGGGACCGTGTCCGGAAACAGGAGCCCTCTCTTCCTGCATGCAGAGTGGCCCTAATGAGGTCATTACAGGGAGTTTGTTTTAAAGAACACAGGCACCTGGGACCACCTCGCCTCCTCGGGGGCCGCCGGCTTCCCCGTCCGTCTGTCTGTCTATCTGTCCCTGTCTGTCTGTATGCCCCCCACTCTCTCTCTCCCTCTCATACACGCCGCCTGGTTCTGGAGCGCTCACAGTACTTTTCTCTTCATCTGTCGGTTGTGGAAAACTTTAAATAAAAAGGAGACTCGTACAAGTCGCCCCTTATCACTTTTGGATTAAGTTTCACATGGGCCTGAAATGTAACACAATTCAAACTTTGTTTTACAATCTGGTTCAATTGTCATATGCTATGTAACGTTGTCATTTCATAATCATTCACTTTTGATATATATTTTTTTCTGCAGTAAATATATTTTACAGCCTATTATCATATTCTTTCACACTTAAGGTTAGCCATATCCTAAACTATACCTAATTCACCTCCATAGATTCATCATATATTTAATATAGAGTACATCCAAACACACACCCCGGAATGGTCGGAGCTTTAGTGTTTTTTTCTGCATGGAAATTGGCAAGTGACACACAGCGACTCACACAGGTGAAGGACAGGAAAGTAGTCAATGAATAATTTTAGGTTCCTTACAGAAAAGTCCTATATATTTTACAAAGATTAAGGCCATCGAGATTGGTCACTTTAGCCAGTCTGAACCATCATCTTTTGTGATGCCATATGGATTTGGACAGGTCAAATATTTTAGCTTTCACGTCTGCATCACGTGCACCTTTTAACAGAGGTATGTCTGTGGCAAAATGGACATTCCTCCTAAGTTGTATGGATTTCATGAAGTTATACAATTTATTGTTTTGTATTATTTGTCATTTATTTAGAAATTAGCTTTTTATTGATGCAAAGAAGTTATCTTCCATTTGAATTGCAATGAAGCATAGAACTTTAAACTGTTTTGCCAAACTTTAATTTAAATGGCAATTGCAGATAAGCTTAATTACCAGGGGCAAATAAAATAAAAAAATTATATGAAAAACGATGTCTTTCAATATTTAATTCTGTTGCAATTGAATAATATATTTTTTTCTTTCATAAAAAAGTTGTAATATAATTTCTTTGGACTTTTAAGCAATCAACACTGTAATTATTAAATGCATGTTCTGCTCAGGCACTTGTTTTTCCATGGTCCATGTTTTTTAAATATATATACAGTAGTTTATGTTCTCTGTGGCATAATTGAATCAGACAAAATTAAATGAAGTTTTTATTATATTAATTATTTGACGGAAACTTCAGATTTCTGCTCTGGGTTAACATATGCATTCGGTGAAAGCCTACCCAGTGTGTTCATAACTTTGCGATTTATGTGATACGAATGTAACTATACAAACACTCTTTGCCCTGTCTGGTTACTTGTATAATATAATTTAATTAATCGAAGTAGCTACAGTTAGCGACCGAGCTCTATTTAGATTAGCTTTAGTTTATCTTAAAAATCAGTGTCTCAGTGTATGCTGCTGTTCGTTATTTGTTTTATCTTTATAGCTATCTTTGCTTCTGATTTTTGTTTTTGCTTTACTTAATTCTATGTATTACTGTATGCTTCAAACGTTTAGTTTTGGATTGTAATTTCACATCTGTGTTTCTGGTCTGAAAAATAGGTTAAATCAAAGTTATAGCAATATTAGTACATAGTTACAATAATAGTTACAATAGTTAAAAAAACACGTGAGAGACAAACAGACATTTATATGTGGAGCTGCGTTTCCATGTTTTTAAGAATTCTGCTGTGCCCTGCGCTGCGTCACGGTGACCGACAACAGAGACCTTGAACTTCACCATGGTTGGTTAAGAGTTCGAATTTGAGAGGCCACTGCTCTTTACTGGTGCAGTGCGAGTTGGCTCGTTGATTCTTCCATACAACACAGCAAATCATCACTTCCATCAAGTGACAAATAATAACTGTAGTTACTTGGTTTATTTGAAGTGGAGTCGACTAGGCCTAGATTTCAGATTTTCGTTTACCTTTTAACTTCAATATCTTCACCACCATCGCTGTAGCCTAAAATGATTGTTTTATCGTATACAAGGTTATTACTTTATTGATATTATGTTATGTTATCCGAGTTTCAGTATCACTTTCAAGATATATCATGCATACTATCCTAACGTTACCTTCATAAATAGAAACACGTATTTATTATTTATTTTTGCCTTACCCTTAATGACATTGTGGTCTGGTCTTGGCTGTGCTTGTTGCTCTCCTCCTCCATTTCAAAGATATTTTGTTTCATAAATGTTAATTGATTAATGAGCGAACATTTTTGTTACCGGATATTTTTTCATTCTGCATAGATATTATTAGCCTATTTTTGTAGAACATAATTTGCTTTAGACTGCGAATACCGTCTTGCTGCAAGACAGCTCAGCCAAAGATCATTGTTTGTAGAGGCTGACTTTGGTGTTAACTTCGTGGGATTAAGATTATATACAAAATATAAAGCGGAGCAATGGCAGAACCTTTTGAACTAAACAAAGATGTAACCAAACATACAATCTAAATATGAACAAATATAGGCCTGGCCTATAATAAAGATATACTACGCACAGCCACTATTATTTTGTATATAGGCAAATATCAACAAAAACCGTCAAACAATGAAATGATAACTGTAAAGTCTTTCTAAATGCAGAATAGCTGCTACAGAATAGACGGTAAAATAGACGAAAAAAATATACTATTCCCATATTCCTAGTGCCTAACTGTTTTTTTGGTTTCTAATGCAAAACTATGAACTGCGTGCTCACCCATGATGTTTTAATATCAGAGAGGTAGGCTATAGGCAAGGCAAGTAAAGGCCCATATTCTGAGGGCTTCCTATGAGGCCTGTTTAAATTGCCTAGGATTTTATTTTGTAAACCTTTAGTGAATCAAAAATTTTTTTTTGTTAGTTATTAATTAGCATTTTTTTTTCATTTTTATTAATTTGTAGTTAATATTGACCAAAATATACATTGTATTTAAATATTTGATTCAACATTTACAAAAAAAATCTTAGTTGTTTAATCTAAATATTTTAGACTTTGCGGGAAAATAATGGAGCATTGCACAACTGTTGTGTTCGTTTTAATCGCCCAATTAAAATGTAATGAATACTAAATAGACGGATGGAATGTGTCATGTTGGATCACTTGCCAAATTCCTCAACAGTTGGCCTACGGGGCAATTAATACAGGCTATTACCCAGCGATAAACCCTAATTGCCCCTAATTAGTTCAAGGGGGTGGGATAATTATTACAGTCTAATTGAAACCCTTTTGAAAAGGAGGTGGTTGTGTATTCAAAGCAGAAGGTCCTTACAAGCAGCTTTGATGGGTAAACACCATTCACATTCAAATGAGACTAACTTTGGCACAGAAACAAGCAGGCTTCTGCCTCCCGGCCTGCCTGCCTCCTATTAAAGCGATTCCCTTTTGTTACCCAGTGATGTATTAACCTGACACGTGCTAAAAACTTATTTGGTTAATTTCCTAGATGGCACAGTGCCAATCAGCACGGACGAAACTAATCCCCAGTAGGCTAGGCAAAATATTAAATAGGCTGCACGTAATCAGGGGCACATAATCTTGAGGTACAAATATGAGTTCAACCCTTGACACATAATTTGCTTTATTTTGTAATTGTTTCAATAGGGTGCTTTTTATGGTCATATGTACTTTGGGGTGTGATAGAGTCGATATTTTATTTTACTTCCAAAAATAAAAATCCCGTCCACAAAAACTAGGGTACCAGTAAAACAACAATAAAATACAGGGATAAACAGCATAATTTTCTATAATATCAGATATATTAATTTATTTAGCGATAAGCTACAATAGACCAGCGCATTGCACCTGTCTTAGTCGTGCTAGAGATTGGCACCCCTCTTGCGCTGTCTGCATTGGGGGGCAGCTCTGCTGGCCAAGATTGGTGATGCGTGTCATATTTTAACACCCCAGCCCCCACTACTACCCCCCAGCCCCTCCCCCCCTCCGCCGCCCATGCCTTTCCTGCGGCATTTGTCTTTGTTGTGCATTACTGTGAAAATGTGACCTAAATACGATTTCTTTCGTGTTTCGCCCTTCCGTATAGTCTCATAAGATTTGCTTGTAATTTTGCAGATATTGTTGTATTTTATTCAAACACTATATAGGCTACTTTGATTAGAACAGGATTAATATGAAAATGCTGAAACCCTCTCTACCTGACTAAGCAGATGGTCTGTGATACTAAGGCTAATACAATATTAATGCATGCAGGGTTTGTTTGATATCAGAAAGGATGTCTCTCCAAAAGTGTCCCCCATAGGGACCCTCTTAGATGCAGGCACACATAATGCTAATGATCACACTTTTCAAGCCATCTCTGAAAAATATCAGTGTGCTTTTCATCTGACAAAAAAATGTTAAAAGCAGAGTTCATTGAACATATTTTATTTCACCTACAGGATTATACTAGTTTCATTGCCTACATAAAAAATCTCCATAAAGCATACTACAATGTTAAATAAGCCTTAGAATGACCAGGGTAATAAAATGGTCATTAATGGTAAATGGTCAGTAGATAATGTATGAATGAAGTATTTCAATCAGGCCAATTGAGATATATTTAAAAGGACAATGATGTCAATTGAATGTATTGATTCTGTGGTTGTGAAGGTGTGAGTAAAAGGGACTGCCGATGTGTGTGAGCTGCTGTCTGGCTCCTCTTGAGCAGAGTCGAGGTGTGGATAATGAGGCATAATGCAGACAGAGATAGGGCCTCCCACAAAATAATCCCAAATTACAGCCCAAACCCACAGAGGCCTCTCTTGGGGGCCACAAGGCCAAGTCCATGACCCCTGACCCCTCTGGGTCTGTGTCTGGAGCAGAGTGGAACACAACCCGTCCCGACACTCCTGATGCCATCTGAGGGAAGGGTAGGAAGGCTCTGGGACAGGCTTGTTGTCTGGCTGTCTCTGCTGCTTGCTGTCCTGGGCCCTGATTTCCTCCCGGCTTGGTTTTAGTCTACACTTCATCTATTATTTAGGAGACTTATTAAAAGTTATTTCAGAGCCGTCAAGTCCTGCCAAATGACCTGAGAAAGGAGGCCTCCTGAGTGTCCACACAGAGTGGATGTGAGGCTGCAGGAAAAATCCAAATGGACACAGTGGAACTGCTAAAACACGCAGGTCATAAACAAACAGAAACTCCTGCTTGAATTATTCAAGGGGGCATGTGCTATAGGAAAAATAAGAGCTGTTCAATATTGCACAAGCACAAACATGGATGAATGTTTAATTGTACCCAGCCACTGCTATATGTAAGATAAATAAAAGTATAATATTTACACAAAGTGGTGCTAGTGAATTTTTTAAAATGCAAAAAATAATAATTATGATTTAAAATAATAGTTTATTAATTTACACAATGTTGGTCAATTTGATCCAAATATCATCTATATATTACATGAATAAATAGCTATTCAGATGAATGTTTTAATAAATTGTGATCTGTTTATTTTCTTAATAAGAATTAAAATAGTCAGCTTTTACAATACAAATAAATTATATAAAAAAATATGAATAAAAAAATAATTGGTACAGATAAAAGATTTGTTCTCACATTAGAGGAATGTATTTTTCTATGGATATATGATGTATTATCAATGGCATAACAGTTTGTGAACGTTGCCTCCAATATGTGACACACCTTTGAAATATTACACACTTATTTACTTGAATTTTGAATTTGAAATAAAATAAAATCTTTCATTGTAAAATATTCAAACAGTGGTTCAGTGCTATAAGCCCATCTTAACCTATGCCTTGACACACCTTTTGGCATGGGCTTTGCTTGGCTTTGAATATTCATATATCTTTGTTGAAGAAGTGTGACATAACCTTTTCCCCCCTAATCTGATGTGTGCACACGCACCTCCCAGCTGTGTCCGGAGAGTGAGGTCTGGGCTATGGGGGTGTAGGGTGGGGGTGGGTGTGGAGGGTGGGGTGTAGGGTGCACTAGCGGGGCCGAGGCGGAAAGGTCAGGGGAGGCAGCAGACAGGCGGGCCGGCCGGCTGCTGAGGCTTTGAACCTAACAGATGGTGAAGGTTAGGTGACGTCCCCTCGCCTGGCCTTTCCTCGGTAATTGAGGATAATTTGAGCACCAAAGAGAGCAGGCCTGTCCACTGTCAGGCCGGGAGAAGAGAGGCGAGGTTAATATGAAAATGATTTTGCATTACGGCTGGCTTTGTGGTGCTGCGGGCGCGAGCTCTCTGCCTCTCCCAGGCTGGCGCTGGTCCTAATCCTGGCCTGAGGCAGCGGGGATGAGGAGTGTCACCCTGGGTCCATGCGCCACGCCACGCACATGAATACATCTCCCAGACCGGCCCTGTGCCCCCCATTAACCAGCGTTCTGCCAGCACACATTACACACTCACACTCAGGAGCCCGTCTGGCTTTGGGGGCATTTTGGGGAGGCTTGGTGAGTGAACTGACGTCGCCCCGTCCAGGAAGAACAAAAGAGGTGCACAAAGGCCATGTGCTATCAGTAGGATTTCTCCACCTCTCTGCCTGCAGCTACTGGAGCCGAATGTGTTAGAGCGAGATGCAGGGAATATTCAAGCTCAACCTCGTTCTCTGGCTGTGGCCCTCATTTAACAGACACTTTGATTTGGGCTCAATCACCGGTGTTTACGTAAACCTTCCACCGTGTTGCCATTCAAACCTGCTTTAACCTATCATTTCTTGGCTGCACTGTCAAGAAAACCACAACAACAGAAAACGGTTGATTTGTAAAAAAAAAAAATGTGGTAAAGAGGTTGACTGCAGTTCCCCACAGCACAGGCCTGTCAGCCGCAACGGCGGGACCAATTCTGTGCTGGAAAGTTGCCTCTTCGGTGTGATGAAGTCATTTACAACTATTGATCAGCTCGTCAGAGCGGCCACGTTAACCTGAAGAGCCTTGGAGGGGCTTTCTGGGACGCTGGCCGTGCCCCGGGGGAAAATGTCAGCTGATCTGAGACACAGCAGAGGGAGTGTTGGACCTTTAGTTCGCCAGGTCCTTTACTAGTGGAGATAGTGCCTTGTCTCAATACAAAGTATACTGGCCACAGAGAGGGCTTTTTAAAGGACCAGGTGGATATTTTTGCTCTGGCAATCATTGCATTTTATACTGGTAATTTGTTGACTCTACTACACCGGAACTATTTGATCCAAGTTATTGCTGTGATTGAAACTATGTGGGTCACGTACATGCTCTGTGTAAGTGTTTGTGTGTCAGGGGGCAGAGTGGCTGGTGGACTGTGTGGGCCCGTTACAGGCTGGCCTGCGGGCTCCCCCAGGTGTAGTTCAGATGAAGGGCTCTTTTCTGGGGTCCGTCCCCGCTGCTCTGCCCTGGGCTTGTCCCTCTTGTTCCCCAAGAGTGCCAGGCTTTAACACAGCTGACCTCCCCTCTGAACACAGGCTGCCCTGGGGTGGAGGGAGGGACCCTCCTGGCCCTGGAGGATAGTCGTCTTCTTACTGCAGGGGTCCCCACCTCCTTCCACACTCATCTCGCTCTGCTCCCCCTCACCTCCCACCTCCACTCTCTCTCTTTCCCTTCCTCTCTCTTTCTCCCTCCTCCTTGTCTTCTTGTAGCAGATGCCTCTCTGTGGACACCCCTAGTACTTAGTAAACTATTTGAGGTAGAACCAAAGCCTGAAGATTAATGGGGCTTTATTGTCTCTGCTCACACTCTCTGTTTTCCCTCAATAGAATAATGGTGGTGGGGCGAATGGGTTGTATTAGCTAGGGCAGGAAGAGATTTGACTCTCCCTCCTCTCTCTCTTTGGTCCTCCGACGTGGCCATGGTGGCTGGTCACTGGGGTGCATTTTGCTCTCTGAGGAGAGAGAGAGCATTAGGAGGGCAGACAGATCCTTGCAACAATGGAAAAACCCAACACAAGATACCAAGCTTACAAATTTCACTCTACCTATAAATGCCTATGAGAGGTATTTGCGCCGTATATCAAATACAACAGTAAAAGCGGTTTCTCTGCTTGCGGAAGATGTCACAAAGCATTTCTGGATGAGGCAATGTCCGTTTTTATTTCCATACTTACGTGAGGACGTCCTGGGCCCTCCTGGACCTAGAGCCCTGTCCTGCATGTGTTTCCCTACACTCTGTGGAGAGGTTGGTGACCTGGCTAAGGCCTGAGGTGTAGCAGGCCTCTGTCTATAACCATCCTCCCATTATTTCACTTTTAGTCTTCAAATGGGAAAAAAAAGAAGCATTTATCATTCCGTTGACCGGCGGGATCACGGCACAAAGTATGTCTTTGAAAAGTAGAAACCAAAAAAATTGCTTTTAAATAAGATCAATTGTAAACAAAGCCAGGCCAACCCTTTGAAAGGCCTTGCCAAGAGATTTACCCCGCCCTGTGGCAAATAATATTCTTGAACTGGGTTTAAATTTCAAGTGTCTTGGGTTTATAAAAACCTGGAACAAAAGAAAATGGGTCTCTGAACAGCAAATATTATCTGCTGCTAGGGCAAGATGTCAAGATTGCATTGTTGTTTTCTCTGGTCCAGGAGCAGGGATGGTGTCTGGCAAATCCCAGGGCAAACCTAGATCCATATTGACTTGAATTTAGCAGGATCACCACCCAAACATATCTGCATTCTTTGCTTATTTGAACAAAGGTAAAGAGACATTCTCTATAGATGTATTTGATCACAGGATCTTTAATGAAATGTTTATTTACTGTTAATATTGAAAGAATTGCATTTCCTAAAAGAAAAATGTATGTATATGTATGTATGTTGTAGTTGATTGGTGTTTATTTTATCTCGTGGGAAAATCAAATATTATAAAGGAAAACACATTAGTATGTGAGTTGTATTATTGTATTGTACACCATTCTAGCTGGACACTTTCCTCTATTAATACCCATTTTGTCATAGCTGTACATTTGTGGTTAAAATACAGGAAGATAAAAGGATATTGTTATTGTGACTTAGTGAGTGTTTTGGGATAATTATGATGATGGCAGCAATAGCTATGTACTATTTGTTGGTAATAACAGTGAAAGGAAGGACCGTAATGACCGGCTCCCTTGATCAGCCTCATAGGAAGCTAAGATGAAAGCATGTGGGACTGGGTGATAGGTTTCTTGGTGTGACCTCCCTTACCTCCTTAATATCAGCCCCCACCCATTACACACACACACACACACACACACACACACACACACACGCACACACTCCCCAGCCCCCTGTTCTCCCCATCTCCTTTACCCTGCCCTACCATTCCTGCTGGCTCCAACAGGGTAATAACCCCACCTCTACGCGCACACACACACATTTCCACACTTTTTTTTTTGCTTGCCGGGAGACTATTTTTCTCTTTTGTTTGTATATTTTTTGGGGGGGTTGGGGTGGGGGCTATGGGGGACATCAGAGGGAGATTGGTAAGTAATCATGAAAGAAAACTCCTGCTGCAGCCCGACTCCCTCTTTTAATTGGACAGAGCTTTTAAGTGAGCCACGGTAGTGTCTAGATTGAGGCAGGAGCAGCCCGGCTGTAATTTGGTTTCCCTTTGTAGTGAGCCTCTGTCAAAGCCAAATAAAGCCAGTCCAGCTCTCCGGCCGGCCAGGCAATCTTTTCCCTTGCAAACTGATGCACCACGCCCCGAGTGCCTGCCTTCTCTGTCATCTGATGTTCCACTCGACTTTAAAACAGGAGCAGGAAGGGGGGAGAGGGAAGGGGGGAGAGGTAAGGGGGGGGGGGGGGGGGCAGGGAAAGAGGAGGGGAAATAAGCCCTGGTTGTCCCACCATCATTTTATTTGGATTTTTTCTCATCCTTTTCTTTAATCCCTCTGATGAAGTCTGGACAGGCAGAGGCATGCTCTTGCAGACGGCAATTTCACTGCACCATATGCGTCTCACACATCGGCTAGCGGGGAGGAGAGTAGCCTGCCAGGCAGGAGCAAGGAGTGGGGGAGAGAGGAAAAAAAAAAAGACGACATGAAATCAAAAAGAGGGGGAGCAGAGGTGGGGGGGTTCTGCGGTTGGGGTGCACTGATACACTGTGATTGTGCTTCCCCCCCCGGCCCCGCCTGCAGCCCCCGCCTACCTTCAACCCCGGTATCTATCACACATGCAGCGCAGCGGGACAGGAGCCCACTGCAACCCACCGCAGCCACAGAGGCTCTGCTCAGGACATTAAGGCACTATGCAGGTAAACAAATGAGCCAGGTACTTACACAAAATGGTGGCGAGCCTCTGGCTGGCTGGTTCCTCCTCCCCGAGCCGGGGACGTGATGCTGACACCGTGGTCACGTGAGCAGGGAGAGCGGGCTACGCTGTCGACGTCCCCCCCCCCCCCCCTCCCTCCCTGCCTCCCCGCGCTGCCTGGCTGCAGGAGATGGGCTTCCCACTTACACTGTATGAATACAATACACAGGGACAGATGGATGGCTGCCTTACTTATGCCTTTATTTCTCTCTCTAATGAATGCGTTTTCTTTATCAAAAAATATCACGACAGACTGTGTATTTCAAGTACATATTTATAAAATCAAATAATTTTTGAAAAATAATGTATATGTTTTCTGATACATTGTGCACATTCTTTTTTTGCATGGTGCATTTATACCGCCTCAAATTAATACACGGTAGGCCTATTTTAAAATAGCGCAATGACACTTCATAATTTATATATCTTTATGAAAAAGAAGAGCACATCTTAGCTAGCAAAAGGGAAAGGACAGGAAAAGGGGGGGAGAAATAATTACATTTGGGTCAATAGACCTTGCTCAGTTACATACAAGGGGAGATCCATAACCCTGCTCGCACTTTATCTGCTCGCAGTTCCTGTAGGCTGGGTGCTGACCAAGCAGCTCGCTCCTTAAACCTCACGCTGGCTTCCCATATACATAATATATCCATCCCATATCCCCCAGACCTGTTTACTCCCCGCTGAAATATGTGGAGACCTCCCGAGGAACACTCTTCATTTGTCCTCTTCACAGCGAGCGAGAGAGACTGAAAGAGAGAGAGAGAAAGAGGGAGAGAGAGAAAGAGAGAAAGGGGGGAGACAGTGGGTGGGTGTGTGTGTGTGTGTTGGGGGGGGGTGTTACATTTAAGGCCGTGATTGGGGAGTATGTAATTAAGGTTGCGTCTGGCGGCGTTCTATATCAGGTGAGAATTGAAGGGGAATGAGGGAGACTGTGTCCATTAGGGAGCTTACCTGAGAGGCAGGGAGGGCAGGGGAGCATGGAGGAGCTCTCTGGAGCACACAGCCCTGTCCTCTTAAAATACTCCCCAGGACAGGCAGGCTGACACTGACATCCCGCTCTGGCATGGGATGCACTCCACACTTGTTCAAGCGACGGAAGTTCCAATGCGGTTATTATGTATGATTTAACAGTTTTGAAGGGTAAAAAGGTATCAAAATGAATGATTCACGCTCGCACAGTCTTATTCACAGACACATTTGAACTCCTATATTTTTTTTGCTCGTAGAGAGAAAATAGTCCTAGTGGTCTCTAGTATTTTTCAAAACACGGTGTCTGCCATATTGTAATCCTCCTCCTCCTGCTAGTGAGACGAGCAGTCAGAGAGACACTGACGTGAAGGTCGCCCGCTCGCCCCGGCCGACCCACAGACAGAAGATTAGCTTTGAATGTCTTTTAAATGACAGTAATGAGTCGTGCTGCGTGATGGATTGCTCTCCAAGTACAGTGTGTCCACCACGTAGGCAGCGCCGAGCCCAGCGGGGTTAGCACGGCCGCTCACACCCACACGGACAGACAGTCCGGGGGAAATGTAGCGTGCACGGAGGAGGAGGAGGGCAGCGCCGAGAGAGCCCACTTACCTGTGCCGGCGGCCCCTCGGCGCTGCAGCAACGTGCCTAGCCAGCGCCCCGGCCGAGGGCTCAGCCTGCTCCGTGTAATCTACTGGGTTTGCTGCAGGGGGAAACACAGACGTTCCTGAGCTATTGATCCAGGTATTGACATCATTTGACGGTTCCTTTAAAGCCTAATGTTAGGCTAGGGAGACAAGCGAGAGGAAGTGAACAGGGGTGATCTCTCTGTCATCAGACCCCTGTGTGTGCGTGTGTGTGCGTGTGCGTGTGCGTGTGTGTGTGTGTGTGTGTGTGTGTGTGTGTTTGACACACGTCTGCTAGTTTGCGTGTGTGTATACGTTTATTTGTCTGTTTTGCCCTAAATAAATCCTGGGTTAGTCAAACTACAGGCAGATATGCTCAGTCACACCCTCGAGACCCTGACATTATTTAGCCTTCAATTGGCTTGAATAATTTGAGTCTTTAAATACCACTGATTATGAATTGCTTAACTATATATTTTTTAAAAGCTCCTGTGCTATTGCTGTATTCAGATAATTTGAACGCAATTTTCTTTGTATGGAGTTGTCTTGGCGTAGAGATTTAGCTTGAGCAGCATTTCCCAGTGTCCACAGTGAGTGGCTTGGTGGCGTGTCCAGTCCACTCAGCAAACGGCCGGTCCCGGGAGCTTGCCCTTGACTTTGAGCTGTTCCCAGGCTCTCAGGGGCAGCGAGGGGCTCCGCCGGGACAGCTGTGTGTGACGCAGGGACAGCAGATGTTCCCCTGTCTTCAGTCAGGCCAGTCTGGGGAGCCCTCTCTGCCCAGACCCCTGACCCCTGACCCTGGGAGTTGGTTAGAATGCTCTCACAGTGGAGGTCAAGGGTGAGCAGCACATGCTCCGTGCAGTTCTGGTCAGTCCTTATGTGAGCAATGAGAGGGTTCGGATTATTCCCAGTCCGTCAACAACCTGTTTTTCCCCATGACTCTGGGCCATTATACTACATTAATGATGTGGGCTAATTCTATTGGCTGGATGAAAATAAAATGCAGAGTCAAAGTTTAAATATAAAGGAACTTGGTAAAAATATGTTTTAACATTTGTTAACGTTTTACTTTACAGTACTAATTTAAAACAAAATTAGCAGAGGGACTGATTATGCCAAATAATAAACAATATTTTTAATCATAAATAGATATAACAACAACAACCAAATCTTGCATTTCATGTTTCACAGATTATGCATAACAATATTTTTGTATTATAATATTATACAGTATATATACAAACGTGCACACTGTATGTGCTTTGTTTTTACTGTTCATTCAATCCAAACTAAATGTGTTTTATATATATAAATAAAAATGAAAGTATAAAGTATATAAATAAAAATGTAAAGATATCACTGTAATTAACTTTTATAAATATAAATGGTTTGCATCTTTGTTTGCATTAAAACGCTATTTAACTGTCTTTGTCATTAGGTATGTTATTTATACTCAAATACTCATATACTCATATACTCAAACTACTTGATGATATAAAATTAGCAAATGCAAAAATACATAGTAATAAGGAATGTCATAATTTTAAAGATTTAAATAACAAATATTCCAAATTTAAATTGAAATCAAAGATTAAAAGGATGCAGTATTTTTTTTGAGTATCCCATATTAAATCAAGCAACCAAAACAAATAATGCTCAGGGTACAGGCCACCAACACGGCATTTTGAACCTAAAATCCTTGTAACTCCAGCTTGTAACTGTGGGTCGGTGTGAAAAAGCTTTCCTCGTGCTGTAGATGTCTTTATGGCTGAGGTAAAGGCAAGTCTGCCGCGCCGCTGTGTCCGAGGTGTTGCTGTGATATGTGTGATGGACGTGGTGTTCCTGAAACGCTGGCTGTTGAGGATTGCTGTTCTCATAAAACCTGTCAGTGGACCAGCAGGTGCTCCCTCCATATCCCAACAATCACACATCCAGAAAATCATCTCCCAACGGCAGTAGACTCAAAGGCTAGAGGAGTGGAAGGTAACGTGTGCTGGGAATTTTTTAGACACTGGTCATTTTCTCCTTTTCTTATACTATATATGTTTTATTGTGTTGCATCTTCGTTAATACAGAACGCTGCTAAACAAAATATTATTAGGATTAAAAAGCATTTTAGTATTTATAACTTTGAAGGGCATTTCTGAGTTTGTCTCATGGAATGTGGTGATTTTCAACGTGGGTTTATGTAGAGTTTACAGTGGAGCTTGACTGAAGCCAGGCCATGTTGGCTTCTCAGTGTCAGATAATGACAAGTAGTGACACCACTCTCTCTGTCCCTGTGATGGGGCTCCTCTGCCTGATTTCTGACTGGAGCACGGTGGAGGGGCCCGTTGGAAACGGCTCCCAGCTGACCACCTCTAGGCCCTAGGGCATTCTGGGGGGAAACCAACTTGCCGCTGACCACTTCAATCAAATTCCATCATCCAAATCATTCACAATTCCTGTAATGACGGTCCGCCTTGGTAATGTGACAGGTACCTGCCGGCATCTGGCTTATTGGAAAAGAAAGGTTTTGCAAAAAGTTGGAATTATGTGCCAGTGGAATAATTTTTGTCAGGCGAGGCATACTCCTGGTTACGCGAGGGGCAGAAGGGATGGTCTGAGCTATCAGAATATGGATTTCTGATTCATTTGGAAAGTGAACTTTCCTGAAGTTTACAGTGTGAAGGTTTAAATACATGTAGTTGAGACCTGTCAGCCAGTGTAGTAAGTGTACTTCTCTGAATGGGCTGGATCTACAGGCTTTGTCTATGCATCCATACTGATGCTTATTTTGTTTCAGACACAGGTATGTTATTTAATTTTTGTAATTTAAATAGTCGTCAATTATTGCTCTTATTATGCAGGATAAATGTAACAATATACGCTGCAGTTATCCCACGTAAAGAGGTTTCCAAAATTATTTTTGAAAATAAAAGAGTAGGCCGATATAATTTCTAAACACTTCCTTAAAATGTTCCAGTACTGAGTGATCTTTCAGGGCAGAATTGTGTGGGAGAACTGTGGGGTGTAGTCCAGAATGATATGGGATTTCTCAGTGGACAGTTAAAAGCCCCTGCATTGTATAAGACCAGGGTGCCACCAGAAACTACTCTTTTAACACTGCATTGTTTGCTGTCTGTTGTTTTTCGAGACCTATATCATCACACAATTCTTTTTTAAATATTTAAAATCAAACTCTTTTTGGTTACACTAACGATTAAATTTAGGAAACATTCATTATTTCTCTACAAAATCATCAACTAACCTAATGCTCTATAGAACCTTCTTTTTTACCATCCACTAGTAAGACTTTATTGCGATTTGTAATTTTGTTTGGATGCCTACTTCTCTTTTGAAGATTTTATTAAACAGTATTATTATGGAAAAGAAAACAGTATATTTTATGAAATGTCCTAAGTGTGTGTGTGTGTGATTGTGAGGGCTGCATTGTCCTACCGCTTTGTGGCTCTGTATTACCTTCTGCTCTGCTGTACCACTCCCGTTGACTCGACCCCCCAGCCACATTGTCAGGTAATGGGAACCATCTTATTTGTGTTGTCTGCGGTGCGGTGACTACTGCTTTGCCTTTGAAAGTTTCCCCAGGATCAAAGACAGCGATGCATTAATAAAGGGTGTTTTGTGTGAGCATGATTAGCTGTAATGTGCCTGTCTGGTAATTCACATCTGAGGAGAGGGGGGGGGGGGGCAAGCGTCAGATGCAGGCTGAAGATGGAGAGGGCGCAGACAGTGTTGTATTTCAATATTGCTGCCTTTTAAGGGCGCTGGGGCTAGATTTGTATTGATCGGAATTTGATAATGATTCTATTAGCTCTATTAAATTTGTATATAGTCAAGCTTTGGTTACACACCCAAGCCCAAAAAAACGACCAAAGAAAAACAAATTAGTGTGTAAGGGTGGATTGTGTTGCATGTAATCTAAGAAGAGGCCATTGGTTAGGATCATCAGGAAGTGTCAGGGAAGTTACTGAGGAGTAGACATGAGGTCTTGGTGAGGCTGGGTGTGAGTGTATCAGTGTGTGTCTGTGTGTGTGTTTGGTCTGCTTTTGTTGCCCTTGTAAAAACAAAGTGTGCTCTATTGTACCGTTGCTAGCTGTTCATTTATGGTTGGTGTTCCTGTTCCATGTTGCTGTTCAGGCCCGTATTTAACAAGCGGGCCTCACAACGGGGCTGAACCACTTCACTCTCTCACGTCCACAGTTCACGGGGTTGATTTAAAGTCATGGAGTTGTTTTGTAGAAGGCTCATCTCTAGGTTTTGAGCACACACGTGGTCTGTCTGTTACAAACCCCGCACCTCTGAGCGACTGTCATTTGTACCTTTCGTGCCGTGGTCGGCCGGTCAGTATGCACGGACCACAGGGTCAGCTGTATGAACAGGCTGACCACTTGTAGCCAGCTCATTGACAGGGGCCAGTGGACCTGCCAATACGTGTCTCCTTCCATCAGGGCCGGCGAGGTCATTACCCGGGCCCAGGGACAAGGAGACACGTGGGGACCTCAGAGACTATCCACCCCCACCAGACTGCTCAGGTCAATGGGCCCTCCAGACACTCCCCTCCCTCCCTCATTTCACCCTCTCCTCCTCCTCCTTCCTTTTCCTGTACATGCAATCTCCCTTTGCCCTTCCCTCCTTGTCTTTTACTTGATACTTTTACTCACCACCTTTTTCCAGTGCAGCAGGACCAGATGGTGCTAACCAGTCCCTCATCAGGTGTAGGCAGTAGTGTGTCTGGGCGTGCGCTCCTATCAGTGGATGTACAGTCAGCCGGGTTATCAAACCGGATCCCCTCCCAGCCCCGTGGCTCCCGCCGTTCACCGGGAGGAAGTCCCCTCTCAGCGCGCCGTGTTCTCAATTCATTTGCCAGCGAGAGGCCAGATAAATCTGTGGGAAAATACTCATTTGGAGACGTATGCATTTGCAAGCAGACCCCCCCCCACCTTCCCTGGAAAGTAAAGAGGGACCGTATACTTAGAGAAATTAACATAAGACATTTTACACAGTCTAAGGGAAAATATTATCCATGCATAATTGATTGGCGCTGTGATTGCCTGAGTTTACTGTCATTTTTCCGCAGCGCTAGAGCAGCTCTCCTCGGGGCTGTTGAGCCTAATAGACTCTGGGATATTTCATTTAGGGCGGCCCCGGAGCGCCACCCGTGGAACGGGGCCTCTCCTCCCTCGCACGGCTCCCAGCCGTCACACCCCTGTCGTTTACCACGCAGCACCATGGCCGTGCCCAGGCTCACCGCCCTCCGTCTCCGTCACCTCCATGGAGCTGTTTGAATGTGTTGGTGTCGTAGGTGAGGGACATCTGTCTCGGACCCACCCCCACATGTGTTTCTACTGTCGTGTTCAGCCTGGCTGCTGTGAACTACGGCCCTTACCATGACCACCTCAGCCTCTCAGGTCTCAGGTTTGTTCTATATAGTACCCATAGTATGCTGTGCTAGTTTGTGTCATACAACAGTTATCCTCCCTTCCAGATTTATTTTTTCTTTTGCTGAGGACCTATGCTTTTTATTCCTCACTTCCGGGAAAAAAAAACTCTCAGCATTGTCCCTTTCCAGCGGAACATAGTTTTTCAGTAGACATCCTGCTGTCTATGTTTTGTTGCAGTTCGTTCAGTAGTAGCTCCGTCTCTGGTGACAGAGTGGGTGTGGCCGTGGTGCCGTGCACTGCTCTGGGACACTGTGACCGGCCTTATCCCAGCGGGGGGGGGGGGGGTGACCGGAGCGCGGCCAAGCCGGCGGCCCCGGCGTCATTATCCCTCCGTAACCATCCGCATCAGCGGCCACCTCCGGCCCGGCCTGCAGGGGCTCCAGCCCCGCCACGCCGCTCGCTCGGCCGAGACGGGAGCCAATGGACTCGGAAACACGCCGTCCGTCTTCCAGATAGAGTGATCTAGCGATTTAACGCGGGGGGGGCTCTTCCCCCCCAGAGCCGGCCCACTCATAACCCACTGCTCCCCGTTTCACCCAGTAAGCGTTTATATCCTTTAACCTGATGTTTGGGTTCTCTGAAAATAGAAATCACGTCGTCGCGATGCATTCTGGAACATTCCTGTGCATAACCGACCGGTAGAGGAAATAGAGAAAAATGACATTTGGGGGGGAAGTAAGTGAGGAAAAATGAGTGTGTCTGACTGGACCCCGGTGCTCCGGGGGGATTTCAAATGTTACTGGCGGGGGGAGGCTGCTCCTCTTTCCTGCTGAGCACCACCAAAGAGAGGAAGGGGGCCACAGCAGTTATTTTTTATTCCCCCCTTCTTTTTTTATGATCCTCCATGGAGGGGGGTCGTTTTTTTTCCAGCCTGGATCCCAGTGTGGTAATTTTCTCATCACTCAGACGCAGCCACCTGTCTCTTCCCAAGATCCCCTTCCTTTGTCTCTTCCATAATAAGGCTGCATGCACATGCTGAATGGGAGAGAGGAAAACGACCACGGAAGGTGTGAAAGAGGGGAGCAAGACATGGGGGGGAGTGGAGGGGAAAGAAAACACTGAGGAGGAAGCAAAGTAATGGCAAGAGAGCTGGAGAAAAGAATGGGGGGAATTAAAATAGGAGAGGTGACCTTTTTTTTTCTTTTTCTGCGGCTCGTGTCTGGCCATCAGCGGAGCAGCCATGTTTGAGAGCGGGAGCCATTTTCTCGCCCCTCATTACCCTGTTTTCTATTCAGCTTTGTGGGGAAGCGCTGGTCACCGCTCAACCCTGCAGCCATGGCAGGCGTCAGCTGGAGCTTCTGTTTGTGTGGGTGTGTGTGTGTGTGTGTGTGTGTGTGTGAGAGAGAGTGAGCGAGAGAGAGAGAGAGAGAGAGCGAGAGAGAGAGAGAGAGAGGGGAAAGGGGAGGGGCGAGGTGCAGGATTAGACAGACAGACCCCTAGGTCGGAGGCCAGAGCTCAAGTTCATCGCCGTAGACAATGGAAACCTCTTCAGGAAGCGATTGGACTCCCCCACACATTGGCCTCTGTGGACAGAGGCTTGGCCTGCCTCACCATGGCGCTGGCCAGCTCCACTCTGCCAACCTCTGGCCCACTGGCAGCCCTGTGTCCCCGCTGTCCTCCCCAGCTCTAGTGCTCACTCCACTGTCGGTTATTGCCCCTCAGCATCCTCACCAGCCACCCAAGCAGAGTGTGAGTGTGGTGGGTCTCCATCAGGCACGCTCAGTGCCCCCACTCCCAGGCCTGGACAGCTGCTCCCACAGTGGAGCAGCCATTGTGAGGGTCCGCCCTGACAGACAGGGGGCTTCAGCCACTGGTGGTGTGAAATGAATGGGCCTGGTCCTCCTCCTGGTGATCAGCAGGGTCCTGTGGACCTGAAGCCTCTGTCTGCCTTCACCACCACACAAGGTCACGGCGGCGCCAAGGTGACTGCCAGAGTTCTACACGGGGAAAACCAATCAGCCAATCAAAGAAGAAGTGCTTTATACTTCTCACAGCTCCAACAGTTGCTGAGTTCCCTTGTCATGTTTCGCATGGCACTCTCATCAAAGTATATGCCGCATTTCATATGCACAGTGTAGGATGCACGGTTATGTATTCAAAGCGTAATGATGAAAAATATTATTCATCACCAGATAGTCTTCAGAGGTGAGGGGAGAAGTCTTCAAAAACGAGGAAGAAATCAGGTGATGGAATTAATGAAAAGGCCATTTTTGCCAGCACAAATGATCTTTTGAAATTAATAGTTAATATTTCAGTATTGCTATATATTTTTAATGCGCTCTTTGCATTTTTGCAAATATAATGTATCCTTCCACATTCATTCCACTGCACAGCCTTGATGAGTACTTCAAATGTGAATTAAAGCACTCCATTTTTAAGAGGGAAATGAGTAATAATTCAGAAAAATTAATAATGCATAATAATGCTATTCAGGAAAATTGGAAGTTGAAAACCAGAATAAAAGAGGCTAGGGTAGAGTGATTCCTCTGGTGAATTGTTTGCCGGCTCCAGTGTCTGCTGTGACTACGTGTCTGAGACAGCCTGTGTACTGAGTGGTCATTGAAATGCAACCAGGGGCCTGCATACAGTCTGGAGGTCAGAGATCTGTTGGGCCAGCCCCCCATGTGGAGCCTCCCGGGCTGGCCTGAGCTAAGCTGGGCCAGGCTGGGCTGAAATGGCCGGTGGCACACCTCATTGAAGGCGAACGCTAACACTCATGTACTTTACCCATTTAGAAGTCTCTGCTAACACGGGACCACCATTAATATTAATTACACTTTCGTGTTAATTTTAGCCAGTCTCCATCACTTTGCACTTATGGCACGGTGGAGCTGTCAGGCTGGTGGGGTGTTGCAGAGGGACATAGACTTCCTAACGGGCTGAGGGTCAGGCCCAGGGAGGGAGGGAGGGCTGGCTCTATACTTTATTGCTATCTTTCTCTCTATTCCTTTCCTTTCCTCATAGTCTCTCACCTCTCCGTCTCATTCACTTTAGTCCCATCTAAGATGGTTTTGCGAAAGGAAATGATTTTTTTTTTTGGGTTGGGCTTCTTCATTTTTACCAGGGCTTTTAAAAATAATATTAGAAATCTTCATGATTATGATGGTATTAAAATGATTGAGATGGGCTGGTAATGTCAATGGAGTCATTTAGCCGCTCTGCTTTAAGCCCTAATGGTGGTGCTGGAATGGCCTTGACTGGGCCGTGGGCCTCATCATTTCCTTTCCCAGGTAGATGGCCATCCTGCCTGGGCAGTTAGCCGGCTCCTCTGGGCATGCAGGCCATCTTTTAAAGCCTGACGGGGATGGAATTGCGGGACAGTTAGCGACGGCGAATATTCCTGCCCTCTCGGTCCTATTTGTGTTACCGACTTCATCTTGAATGTTTTGAGGCCTGACATTATAGAAGGAACAAGTTATTTTCTTATTTTCTCTTTATCATTTGTTTTACTGCAGAGATGTGCCAGTAGGTGTATGCGTAAGTCCAGCCCCCTGGTTAGCTTTGCTGTTTTCCTTGCTTCTGTTTACAAGAGTTTTTTTTTTCCAGTATGAACTTGAACTTGACGTGTGTGTGTGTGTGTGTGTGTGTGTGTGTGTGTGTGTGTGTGTGCAGCCAGTGCAGTCCAGCAGAGGTGGTCAGTGGGAGGGACAGGAGTCTCAGAGCCCTCCTCTCCTGTTCTCGTAGTGCTGACGGGGTCTTGAGGGACTGACGCGTGGTCACGACTCTTGGCCGGCTGCAGTCCCCCGGGGCCCCCCGATGTGGGGGCCCTGCTGGTCAGTGTGGCAGCTCCAGCTTACACAGTCATTTCCTGCCCCCCCCCGTCTCTCCTTACTCACTCACCCTGCAATGGTTGTAGTCAGTTCTATTGTTTGGTGGCAGTCAAATCGCTGGGCTTGAACTTCTGCCACTTTGGGGTACAGTGAAGAATTGGTAGGCTGTGCTACTTTTGGAGATAGGCTCTTTGCAGTCAGCATTTACACATACATGGACTAATTATACTGCGGGCAAGATGTAGAGGCGTAGAGTTGTTTTCTGATTTCTTCATGCAATACTTTTTAATGGGGATTTTTTATTTTGTTCAACATTTTCAAAAGATCACTCCAAAATCGAAGGGGATGAATTTAAAATGTATTAAGTGAATTCGTTAAATTTTCTGAGTCTATGATGGGTGTTCTAAAATTGAAATAATCTTAATATCACTGTGATATTACCAAGAATAGGACAGTGTTCTTTTAAAGAAAACATTATGTTTTTATTATAGACTATCCACATTAAGCTACTTAAAAATATGGTCTGTCTCTGTCTCTCACTAACCCACGAATACACACACACACACACACACACACAAACTCAAACTCCTAGGTGAACACAAGCGTGCACGTGTGCTTGTATTGCAATAAATGGAAGTCATTTTGATGAAAAATGAGGGGCGGTGTGTTTGGGGACAGCTTGTAGAAGCCGGCAGTGATGTCATTAAGCGGCACACTGACTGATAAGGCCATCCCAGTTATTGAATACATAAATAAAATTAAAATAATATCTTACGTATTCTTTTCACCCCAGACCCCACCAACCCCTATCCCCAAATCCTGACCGCTTGGCAATCCCACTATCCCCAACCCCCAGCACCCCCCCTAACCCCCCAGCTCCTAACCCGCCTCCCCAACACACATCCCGCTGCACCCCTTCGCTGCTGATGCAGGCATCGCCTCTCCCCCACTCCCCACTGTTCATCCGCCAGCATATAAAACTGAATTTGAATGCAGCTTTACTATAAATAATACATTTTGACTAATACACACTGGACAGAAGTCAGTCTGGAGCCCTCCATCACTGCTACATCCAGGGGGGGGGGGGTGGGGGGTGGGGGGGGTCGGGGGGGGGATCCAAGGAGAGGAAGTCTTCCCTCCAGAACACAGAGCGGTGACGGCTCGATAATAGGCTGAAACAACCAGCACGAGAGGGAGAGAGCAGAGCGCCAGAGAGAAAGAGAGAGAGAGAGAGAGAGAGAGAGAGAGAGCGAGAGAGAGCGAGCGAGCGAGTGGCAAGCATATTATAACTCATCCATGTGGATCCCCCTAGTAGATTGGGAGCAATCCCTTGTTGAAATTGTCTTCTAAACACTTAGAAAGCGGCAGCAGACAGAACGGAGCAGCCAGCCAGACCAGCTTCACTGTGTGTCTCTGTGTGTGTGTGTGTGTGTGTGTCTTCTCCCACTGCCTGCTGTTCTAGCATTAAGGTAGAGAGACCTCTGAGAGGCTGCATGCATGTGTGTTTGTGTGCCGGTGTGTCTGTCTCCCTCGCCAGCCAGCCAGCCAGCGAGTGAGGCGTGTGTGTGTGTCTGTGTGTGTGTGTGTGTGTGTGGAGGGGGGGGGGGGGGTATTATGCACTGTGGATGCTGCCGCGTGCTGTAAGCAGGATGACTTGCCAGCCCAGGTAGAGGGAGCGTGCGTGCGCCAGCCGGCTTCTAAATAAGCAGCCCATTTGAGCGTCCCCCTTCAGGACAGCAGGCTAGGCTGCAGAGTGTGAAATCAGACTAATACAGTAGAGGAGAGAGAGAGAGGCAGGCAGGCAGGCAGGCAGGCTGGAGCAGGAAGCTGCAGCTCCATGACTTGCTGCTACTACTACTACTACTACTAGCAGACTGTAGCTGTAGAGGAGCTGGAGAAACAGTGGGGATTGCACCTCTGAGGGGAAGGAGAGCGCACACACAGAAAGGTCAGTACAATCCTCTGCTTCTTTTTCCTTCTGCTGCTTTTTTTTAGGGGGGGGGGGGTTGTTTTTGGATATATATTTTTCTCTTTCTTTTCTTTTCTTCTTTTCCCACTGTCTGCTCTGAGTAGAGTCAGTGTGAGGCTGAGGCTGAGGCTGTGGCTGCTGCGTTTAGCTGGAGAAAAGTATTGATTCCTGAGCAAGTTTGTGGGAAGCGTGCTCACTTTGATCCTGCCAGGTGGGAGCAGGTGGAGAGGCTGGATACGGGGGGGGCCGGGGGGACGCTGGAGGAGGCCAGCGCTCACCTCTTGTGTACCCGCGCGTTTACGTAGGTGCACAGTGGGCTTTGCGCGGCGGCGACGTGTGAGTCGGGCGACTGCTTTAAGTTTGTGTTTTACCATGTGCCGGTGCCCGTACATTTCCTGGGTCATGTCAACAGAGTGTGTGTTTGTGTGTGTGTGTGTGTGTGTGTGTGAGTCTGTGTGTATGTTTGTGTGCACGTAAGCGCGTCTGTGTTGATATGCCTTTGTGCAGAGTCACGTGTGCAGCGGGGTTGGGCGTGTATATTTAGAAGGTGCAGGGTGAGGGGGCAGGACCCCCCCTACACACACAAACACACACCCCTCTCCCTCTCCCAGGTCACTATTCCACTGGGCCAGATAACAGGATGAGGGGGGAAAGGGGGCCACAGCGAGAAAAAAAAATTAAATTGCGCTTTGCCGCCATTTCGTCGTCTGCATGTGTGAATGCAATGGAGTCGTAGAGCAGCGCTGGCCGGCGCTGATAGACAGACAGCGTGAACACACGACTTCAAAACAAGGCCAACACCGACGGTGTCATGTGGTGACATATAGTACACTGAGGGGGTCACTGCACCCGCTAGCCACGCACTAGCACACACACAGGTGTAGAAAGCACACGTACCTGCTTGGCGCTAACGCACACCAAGATGGTGTCCGCCATTTTCTCCAATAGCGATCCGCGTTCAGGATGGGTATTTTGAGTTTGTTTGTTTTTTACCCTGTATGTATTTTACATTTACATTTGTTTATTTTAAATGCGATTTTCATAGATTTTTTTTTTTTTTTACATTTATTTTATTTTATTTTTTTATTTTATTTTGGTAACCAACCTATAATTAAACCTTACAAAGTGTTTTCAGCCTGCAGAATACTATGAATATGACTCAGAGATTCTTTCTGGTGTACAGGGTATAGAGTCAGGACCTTGGGTGTGTGTCAGCACTTAGACACGTTTAGCCACACACGCAAAAGGAAACAGGAAAAGCTAGGACTACCAAATTGTCAGCAACACTAAAGACATCAACACAAAAATTTTAGCCATCCATCATAACTGTCTGCCCATTTCTGTGGCAACAGTGATTTATTCTAGGGCCGAAATCTATTTGAGTCTGAATGGGGAAATAAGCTCCAGTCCAGCAGGAGCACTACAGCTCCTCTCTGCATCTTTCTGTCTCTACACACAGCGCACACACACACATACACACACACACACACACACACACACACACACACACACACACACACATACACACACCCAGGTGTATAGTAGGGGAACAATGCATATTTATTCACATTCAAGTTTCAACTCACACTGACGCCTCCAAAAATGACATTTGACGTTTGAAATAACAGCAGTTTTAAAATTCCATGTAAGTCACACTATATAGAAACTATTTGAACACATCGTAACCTTTTCAACAAACCTATTAGAATATCAATATTTTGAATAGAAATGGTATTACTCTGTTTCAAATATAAATAAAAGAAACAAAGATTATTTTCATTTAAAATCTAAAGTAAATGGTTGCAGAAAACATGATATGTGTGCTGTGGCACTAGCTAGTATAAAATATGATTTAGTGAGCAAGGCACTAGCAGGACTAGACCATATCCAATAATATCAAAATACGGCTGCACAAACTGGCATACACTTTGATCTGTCCCTTGTGATGTTGTGTGAGTGTGTGTGTGTGTGTGTGTGTGTGTGTGTGTGTGTGTGTGTGTGTGTGTGTGTGTGTGTGTGTGTGTGTGTGTGTGTGTGCGTGCGTGTTATGGGGATGGGGGGTTTGTGGGTCTGTGATTGGGAGAGAGAGAGAGAAAAGCTTTCTGTGAGGCAGGTTCACTTTTTTTGGGTCCGTATCTTTCTCTTTTACCTCTCTCTCAATCTCGCTCTCTCCTCTATGTCTTCAATCGCTGAACCCCCTGCCCCCCCCCCCACCCCCCCTCCCCCCCTTTGGCTTCTCTGTCATTTTTTATATCTCAGATGATAACTCAGGTCCCATACTGTGCAGGCAGATTTATCAGAGTGAACACACACCACCCCAGGTACCCCCACCGCTTTACCTCCCCAACAAACACACACACACACACGCACACGCACACGCACACGCACATACACATACTTGTACACACACACACATGCACAACCCCTATTCCCCAAGCACCTGCCCCAGCCAAAGTCCCAGCCCCTCTTCCTCCATGCTAGTAAGGGCCGTGTGTGTCAGAGGTATAGAGCATGGCTCTGTGATTTATGCAGATGTGTGGTCTGGAGCTGTGGACTCTGAATATGTCTGTCAGTCTGTCTGTCTGTCTGACTGGCTGGCTGGCTGGCTGTCTGTCTGGCACACTGCTATCTGGGCCTCTGATCTGAGCTGGCCTGCATCCGTCTGGAGAGCAGTAGCAGGAGCAGAGGCAGAGCATGGCCGTCTGGTCTGGGCTACAGCCGGCTCCAGCCCACTTGTGTAGGCATCCTAGATGTCTTAATTTCACAGTATATATTAAATTATAGGATATTCATATTTAGTTTAAAAAAAAAAAAAAATTATGTTTTTTATTTAATTTAACCCTGACCCAGGAGTTGCTGCAAATTCACCTCTTTGGCATCTTGACTCCATGAGCAGCTCTTGATGGAGTAGATAGCAGTGCTGTCGGCCCCACAGAGGCCTGTGTCCGTGCTGGGCCTTTGTGACTGGTAGTCAGCATTTGAACTGGGGCCGGGGGCCCGGGCTCGGCCGTGATAAGGTGCCAAACTGGGCTGGGCTCCCTAAATCCTGGATTAATGGCTGCTTTAAGGGCTTACCATGGGCAGCCATTCAGACGTGCATGGGATTGACTGGGCTACCTTGGCCGCCTGTTATCGCCTGCCGAGGTGGACACGGCGCACTGCTGGGGGAGCCGAGTGTGTGACTGGAGCAGCCTGGCCAGCCTGCATCAGGCCATCCCACACCCTGGTGCACAGGCCACGCTCCGATAGGGACCACGAGGGACTCTGGTGGACTGCTGCTGTGTGCTAAGCAGTGCTAGGTTTGGCAGTATGTGTCTATGGTGTTACACACACATGTTGTGATTGGAGTTTATGATTACTTAGCTGCCCTGACATAAGGAATGCTTTGGACTTTCGCATGATATAGAAATATACCATATTTTGCCATATTTAGTGTACAATATTATAAAATAAAAAGAAAGGCACATAATAGATTTTATGTTCTGTTTGCTCGTGCAAATAATTGAGGCCTGTCAATTCAATTTTACAATATGTTGATGTTTTGCTTAATATTGTAATAATTTTGTAATCACTCGTTATACTTTGTATTTAATATTTAATTTTGCAATTTAATAACCAAATAAGATAAAATTTTACGCTTGTTTCAGCAACAAAATATTGTTCTTATCTAATTAAATCAAATTAATTAAAATAAAACAAAAATGCTGTTGTAAACGTCTATGAAATTCATGTACCTTAACAATTATGACATTTCTGGTAATTTAACGGCCACCATTACTTAGTCAACTAAGCAATTGATTTTATTTCTGTGAAGCAGTGGTTAACTGAATAACAAAACAATAGAACACACAACTGCAAACGAATTGTTATTCAACATCACTTCAATGTAGCGTATTTAGAGTCAGGGCTATGTGTACGCATTTATACAAAATATCTCCACAAGCACACAGACACACACATGCTCAAACATACACACACACACACACACACACACACACACACACAACACACACATACTCAAACGCAAACACTGCCATGTTCTATGACCGTGATACAATTTTCCTGTCTTGATAGCTTTGGGGTAACTAGAATGCCGACTGTCTTTTAAAAACACACAGTGGAGTAAACTATTGATCTAGCAAAGCTTTGAAAGTATCTGTCTGATGAAACATGCAGCATTATAATTCATACTTAGCCCTTCTCCTGCTAATACCATAGTGACACAATGTCTATTTTGGTTTGGAAAGAAAAGCGATATATAACTGTTCACTGAAAGTGCATATTCAGTTTTACTGCGTTTGAGGCGATTGTTGTGACTGTGATTGCTGGCTCCTTGTGCCTCCTGCCTCCAACACTGCAGGCAGCTCCATTGGCTTTGGAGGCTGACTGACAGCGGCTCTCCTCCTATGAGACGTCAAGCCCAGTGCTGTCAGTTTGTTGGTAGTGGCTGGGATTGGATGCTGCCCCCCAGTGTATCTGTTTATAGACATCAGCGTGTCAACAGTGATGTTAAAACATCTGCATCTCTAGCTTCACACAGATTCCTTTATATTTGTTTCTTAGAGCAGGCATTGGCACATGTGCAGCTGAGTCTTATATACATGACAAATGCTGACACTTTTGACTCCATATCAAAATCTCTGCGCTATGAGCAGCCACAGAGGAGACCACATATTGCAGCAGCTCCAAACGTTATGAAACCACATCAACAGATGGAAACAGTCGACATCTCGGAGGGATTAATTTAATTACACAAATGCTCCTGATTTCTGCCTTTCCCCTAGTCATCCTCGTTGCCTTATTTGTTGTTGTTGTTGCGCTTTCCCCTCTCTGATCTTTGTGCATGTTAGCCTGAATGTTTCTTGCCTTATTACTCAAATTTGTAATATCCTTTGAGAGGAACTAAGACGTAATCACGCTAGCCAGCCAGCCTGGGCGTCTGGAGTAAATATGGATGGTCATTCCACATCTTATTACTGCACTCATGTGGAGAATCTTTTTATGGCCTTCTCATGTCTGACGGAGGAACCTTCACACTCTCACGTGTGAGCCGGAGGGAGCGAGGGCGCTCAGACACGCCGCCTTCGCCCCGCGTGTCACCGCCCGCGTCCGTGGGGACCGCTCTAATTGTGGACTTCATTTTTGGTATTTCTCTCAATGAGAAGGGGACACAGAGGCGAATGTAATTTATTTTGTCCTGAGCCACAAAACAAACTTTTTTTTTCATTTTTTTTTTCAGCTGTTGTCATACTCCAGCCTCGCATAGTTTTGCTGTCTGTCATTTTTTACTCACATCGTTTTCTCCGTAACGTAGTTTACTGTAAGACATGAATAATTTTGTGGAAGCAAAATAAAAACACGCTGCACTCATTTGTTTAGTTTTTTTGTGGTCCAAATGTTTCCCAAAAGCAGAGTCTTTCATTGCAATAGAGGGGTGCAAAAGCAGAGTACTGTGTTTTTTTTCGGGTGATGTGTGTAAGAATAATGGCGACTGGGCTTTGGCGCTGTGTTGATTCCATCTTGGCTGTCCTGCAATCAGCCGGAGGAGGAGGAGGAGGAGGAGGAGGAGGAGGGGCACCCTTTTCTTCCTCTAACCCCCCTCAACACCACTGGAATATAATCCACTGTCTCCTGACCTTCAAATCATGCAGCGCTGCAGTCATTTCAATTGGCCCGGCCGCCATTAGTACAAAATGTCCTCTGGCCACTCCGCTCCGGTACATAGACAATTTCCTCTCTCCCAGCATGGCCTTCCCTCCTCCGCTTCCTTTCTTTCTTCCATCCCTCCTTCTCTCATCTATTGCCCCCCGAAGCCTGGCCTGGATGAATGAATGAAAGGAGGGAACCGCCTCCTCCTCCTCCTGGCAGATATGCTGCTGGTCAAGAGAGAGAGAAAATAAAATCACATGTGTGAACGTGTGTTGCACTGTTCCATTTTGAAGGTTACAGTGATGTAAATTGTGGTTATTATTATGTGGTGTGGTGTCGGCCATGATGGAACGGCAATACATTAGTCCTACTGACGTATGCTATATTGTAACATATTAATATATCTATTGTATCATATATATATATATATATATATATATATATATATATATATATATATATATATATATATATATATATATATATATATATATATATATACTACTGGTAATGACAGACATCTCGGAAAAAAACGGGCGCAGTGTGAATATATTTTGCTATTCTCTTTTTGCGTGTTCAGTTTTTGTTTTGCACCAGTGAACCTGCAATTGGCAGCATTTGTCTGTGCGGTGCCTTAGCTTTGCGTCTGGAGTGGGTCCAGAGTGTCTCAGTAGCAGCGAGTGGATCAGAAACCGGGAGGCAGCTGCCGTGCTCCCACTCGGACTAAACGGACACATGGAGGAGGCTGGCTTGTTTGAGCTCGTGTGAAATCGGAGGCTCCGAGGCGCAGCGTGTGTTATGTTGCCGGCTCGTAGATAGATAGATCAATTATTGAGAGAGAACATATTTGATATGATCTGAATATTAAAGATATATCAGGGGGCAAACAGCATTGGTGTCTGTCCTCAGATCTGCGCTGAGAGATGTGCGTCATGTGCACGCTAATCTCCTGGGGGATGCTTTATTCAGGAGGGTCAAAGAGGTCTAGGAATGTTTGGCAAGATTCACACAAGATTTTCTCCGCGTCTTCTTTCTTGTTCATTTATAAGGAAACATTTACATAGCAAAGACGCTTGCAGAAGGACTTTTCAAAAATGTCTGTTTTTTGTTTTGTATGTTGTGCAGATCATTTTTACTTCGTACATGTAACTCCTGATACATAGTTTATGACCTAGAATCTATCCCAGCGTATGATAGATTATGGTTACAGATGTTCATTGTCTTTTTATAGTCCTGCTGGTATCACCAAAAAGAAGATGCTTATTCAGGCCTGTAAAGGGACAGAGTACTCCTCTCTAAAGAACGAGAGCTACAGGAAACAAGGTGTTTTTCTCTATAGGAAACACAAGGTACGACGCGAGGTAGCCTCTGTGAGAATATGGCCCATCTCCTCCTAGGGCTCGTAGACACTCACAGGGAATGAGGATCCTATAGTGGCTGGCGTCTCGCTAGCGGCGCTCCAACAGTGATTTTCCAAAATGGTACTGTTGCGTGATATGAGAGATGTTTTTATGTAGATGGCCCCTGCTCCCCCCCCCCCCCCCTCCCCACAGGTCTATCTTCCCTACTGGTTGTTATTACATATACTATATATATTTATGATTAATGACCCCACTGGGACATATCCACCACGCTATAGCCTCAAGGTAAAATTGAAATGCATAAGGTACATGTACAGCAGTCTGCTATTATTGCCCAATATACTTAACAGCCATTACATTTGCTGCTGCTGTCCAAAAAAAATAAAAAAATAAAAATCTAAACTGAGATAAGGTTTCAAGTCAACAAACAAGACCACTCTAAGCAATGGACTTGTTGTGATTGCATTCAGTTGATTAAGGCCAAGAAATGAATAGCATTTAGGATGGTGGCGTGTCAAACAGTGTTTGTCCAAGCGGGGCGGGGGCACGGACAGTGGGTCAGCATCAATTAAATGGCCTGATGTGTATATCCTGAGAGGCTGGCCTTTGTTCTCCTCTAATAAAGGCCGTCTGGGGCAGCAGAATGTTTCATTTCCTCTGGGAGATTGCCCTGGGTAATGCCCAGTGCTTATCATCCTGCTGGAGAGGCAGGGGGACAACGCGGCGCACGCTCTCCTGCTTGATACCCAGATGAAGTGGGGCCAGCGCCTCTGCACAGCTGGCCCGACGCGCGGTGCTGGATCAGGGAAACGCGGGCCTCCTCGGAGTCTGGGCTTCTGCTCCGTGTCTTCAGAGGTCAGGGAAACGTGGGCCTCCTCAGAGTCTGGGCTTCTGCTCTGTGTCTTCAGAGGTCAGGGAAACGCGGGCCTCCTCAGAGTCTGGGCTTCTGCTCTGTGTCTTCAGAGGTCAGGGACACGCCAGGGCTAATCCAGCTCCATTTTATTTGTTGTCCTTTTTCAATTGTCATTTTACTACCTACATAATGTTTTAATATGAGACTGCGGTTGGGAACTGGAAGTGTTTTCTATGACTGGTGAAGTTCTTGTGTGTGTGTGTGTCTGTTTTGGGGGACGTGTGTAAAGGGGATATTAGGGAAAGAGGGGGTCCTTTGAGGAGGCCAAGCTGTTCCTGTCCATTCATTGTCCTGTCCGGCCCCCCGCTTTAATTAATGGGAGTCACACTCAAATACGTTATTGCAGCAGGCCGCTGTCACTCATTAATCATGTGACCTTCTGTGGTGGCGTTAATGACCTTGGAGGAGCCGATCAGCTGGAGATGGCTGGAGCCTGTGAATTAAATGGTTTCTGGAAGTGGCCGCCGTCCCGCCAGGCAATGTAGACGGGCCGCCCCCGCCAGGGTCCTCTCCCGTGCCACGGCAGCCCGTGTGGTCTGGGGCCTGGCCAATCCTGTGGCAGGAGTGTTGCCGGGGACACAGGAGGGGAACCAGCAGGGAGGAGAGGAGCTATCTGCAACTTAGATTCACTCCATTTGGACCTCCTTGGCCAATTTCCTGTGTGAACACGGCCTCTTTCCCCCCTTCTTAAGGGTGTCCCCCTCGTATTCCTTTGTCCATCTCTCCAGTCCTGTCAATTTAGGCTTTCATGGCTCATTTTCAAGGAACCCTATGAGACAGCAGGGGTTCCAATGTCGCAAATGACGAAAGGTTTTGTCTTAAAATGATACCCTCATCACCTGACGGTAGAATTTATCTTTGACCTTTGTTCAACTTATTTCCTCTTGTTCCTGGCAAGGCTCTTGTGGTTTCATTTGTTGAATTAACAAGTTTGAATTTTTTATGATACATTTTGTGAGGTTATTTTTTGAAAATAAAATCCTTTAATCGTTATATAATTAGTCATGGCTGTAATAATCCTTCCTATATAGGTGTGCAAAGTTTAACTATAAAATTGTGTCACAGCTGCCACCGCCTTCCTCGCAATTGCAGCATTAAAATGTTGGCTTTCTTCTCTGTGACATTAAAATGGAGGGATTTTGTTTATCCGTGCCTTTGTTTATTTAACATTTTGCTCAGCGGGGGTAGTTTCGGATAGCTTGTTTTCAAGACAGTCCCTGCAGACAGCGAGCAAACACACCACAGTGTCATCAAACAGAACAATCCTCAACTTTCCCCCCTCGACAGCGCGGGGAAACGTAGCAGAGAGAGGAGCCCCATAATGGAATATGATTGAAAATGATTGTCATAATTTTTTGGAGTCTGTAACAATATGCAGGCAGGGTTTTTTTTGGGGGGGGGGCTTTATATATTTATTTCCCAACTGATGCGCTCGTAAGTGTACCCCTTTCACAGAGAGAGGAAAAAAAGCGCATTGAGGGATAAAAACATTTCGTTTTCATGTGGCAAACTTTTTGGAGTATTGTGTCATTAATGAATTCACTGGTGTGTAAACGGATTCTAGATTTTTCTCTCTAAGAGATGGCATCAACTGGCGGTTAGGCATATGCACGCAACAAAATAACTCCAAACTGAAATATATAGAGAGAGAACAAAAACATTCTTTGTGCACTGAGGAGCGAGTTCACCCCTGTATGAAATGACTTCTGAATTGAGCTCCCTCCACTAGCAGGCGTCTCCTATTCTCTTTGGCTAATGTGAGCCAACTGAACAGGCTGTTAGTTGATAGCGGAGGCTGCTCGGCAGTGTTACGCACTCGACTTGTATTTTCCAGTTTCATGGCCCCCCATTCCTGTGCACCTGTTTTTCTTTCTGGAAAGCAGAAGAGACAATACCATATTGTCTGTTATTTATGGTGGGAGGTATATCTATTCCTGTTGATAATGAATCTCCCATACCAAGTGTATTTATTTCATACCAAGGTCAAGTAGACGGTGTGTGTGTGTGTGTGTGTGTGTGTGTGTGTGTATTTTGTCCAGTTCAATGTCAACCCACAGATGGCCAGTGTTGAGAGAGAGAGGGAGAGGGGGGGGGGCTAGGGATGGTGCCTCGCAACCCTGCCTCTCATTAAAACACAACACTCACACTCTCACACACACGCACACACACACACACACACACACACACACACACACACACACACACACACACACACACACACAGAAACGCACAATACCATTATTTGTGCTTCCATTCCTATCTATCACCCCTCTCGCTCTCTCTCTCTCTCGTTCCCCACTTGCCTCTGCCTCTCCTTCCACCATCTTACTCCCTCTCTACCAAGTACAGTCTTGATTAATATTTTCCGCTGTTTCGTAACCATGGCAATGAGGTTACTGCATATGATACTTAATTGAATCTTTCCAGTGCTTTTGTGTGCATCTCCTGCGTCCGGACAATAAAAATCTTCGGCTGATGACTCCAGCCCCTTTCCTTCGCTTCACTCCCCTTCATCTTTTTTTTTTCCTTTTCATTTTGTCCCTTATGAATTTATTCATTTCCCCCCTCCCCTCGTCTCCATCCCTCTTCCCTTCCATCCCCTGCCCAGCCCTGCTTTCTCTCCCTCCCTCTCTTTATCTCTCTTTCCTATTCTCTCTCTCTCTCTCTCTCTCTCTCTCTCTCTCCGTGTCCACTCTCGCTCTGTTTTTCTTTTTTCCCCTCTTTGTTGTTCTCCCTGTGTCTGGTCCTCCATCGTGGATCAGTGGTTAGCTTTCATTTTGCCTGCTTTTGTTTACCCTGGTCACAGCAGCATCCTGCCGGCCCTGGAATGAAAGGACCACAATCCGCTGCTTTTTAATGCACTAATTAAGCCTGTGACCACTGCCCTGGTCGTCCTCCTCCTCCTCCTCTCTTTCTCTCTCTTCCCTCATGTTTGATGTGTCTCTCTATCCCCTGCCTCGACTCCCTTTCTCCTTTCCTCTTGCCCATCACCACCCCTGCGGCATTTGCATACTCAAATCAGTCTCAGGCGCAATCGTTAAATAGATTTCAAACGACTCTGATGATTCAAGTGGTGAAACAAAGAGGCCGGCAGCCCGGGGAGCCATTGATACACAAAGTGAGCCGCTGCCACAGGCCGCTCTCTGAGCAGGTGTTCTGATTAAAGCCTAACAAATTGGGGTCCTTTAAGACCCAGGCACAAGTGGCTCCACGCGTCCCCTCTTCACGCCACGCGTGGAGCAACACGCAAACACACACACACACACACACACACACACACACACACACACACACACACACGCTGGCAGAGTCTTTGTTCCCACCGGCGTGGAGGCTAATCCAGGACAAGAGGGGGTACAGGTTCCCAGAGGGGGAACAACACACATCAACACTCGAGCCGGAGAACACTGGGAGGAAGGGAGGGAGGGAGGGGAGGGGGGCTGTTTGGAAGGATTGCAGTCGGAGCAAGATTTTGACGTCAACAGCAATTTGCAGTATTTGCATTCCTTAAAACAAAACAAAAGCTATGGTTAGTGTGCGGTATTTTCCCCCACCGTGTAATTCGTAGATCATCTCTCCCCTAGATCCCAGTGGTGTGGGTGGCACGTTACATGGGATTTTATTTGTCTGTCGCGTCTTGATGAAATGAACCCAGGTGAGGTAAAGAGCAGCAGTGGTTGTGAGGCGACGACATAGCGCTCCAAGAGAAAAGGTCTCTGGAAGCTGACTGGCAATGCCCCTGAACGGGATATGCTGGTCCTGTTTTCACAGAGTAGGGGCCCCTCATCTGCCCTGAGAATAGCCCTAAGTGAGGACACAACCTGTATCAATGAAGCTTGGAGAGAAAGAGAGAGAGAGAGGGAGAGGGAGAGGGAGAGGGAGCGAGAGCGAGAGAGAGAGAGAGAGAGAGAGAGAGAGAGACTCCCCATCAGATTTGACGTATGCACCATAAAATAACCATTAGCAGTTACCTACAATCTGAAGTGACAGTCTATCAATAATGTCACTCTGAAAATGGGACAGGTTTGTTGCTGCCTCTAAATCACCCGAGACTTCATAAAGCAGAAAAACAGTCAGGTATAGGAAATGCATTAACGCTGGACGTGGATGTCAGTACTGTGTTGGAGGAGCCGGGGGGTGAGGGGTTGAGGGGTACTTTGCTCAGCTCCGGGCCCACTGGGAGACACTGAGAACCGGGCACAGGGTCAGGACATCTGTCCACGACCTGAAGCCCTAACGTGGAAGATTTCTGAAAGTTAAATCACTCGCTCAAAAAAAGGAAATTATATTATGGAATCCTCCAAAAGTAGGCAATATTGGTCCGTTGAGATTGACATTTGGGTCCTTATAAAGCGGCCGTCCTTTAAAATGGCCGTGCTATTTTTATTCACGGTGCATTGCACTTATTTGACAAGTCGTCTGTGTGCAAACTCAGTGTGAGGTTTCCCCCTTAGACTCACTTATTTGGCGTTGAGAACTGGATTAACCTCTGTTTATTTATAATACAGCGGTAACTAATCCTGACATTACGCCCGCTCTCACGTCCTTCAGCTCGCTCCCCCCCCACACACACACACACACACACACACAAACCAATTCACCCCACAGGACATTTGCATAAAATCTGACTAGACGTTGCATGTGAATGGGCTCTATTCATGAATGGGCCCGGCAGACAGTGTCAGGCTGCTCTGAGAGACGACTGAAGGAGCCACGTGCCGTCCCCTCTCCCGCTGACGCCTTTTAAGTGGCCACACTTTGCATGCGGAGCCTCCAGGATGCCTGCTCCCTTGTCTGCGTGGCGCCGCGTGCCGCCGTAACAGGCAGGCGTGGCGGCAACAAGTGTCTTTACATTACCACGCTTGCCAGCGCCCCTCAGTTGGCAGTTTGCCTGCCCAGCTGCCACCCCCCCCCCCCCGCTCCTCCCGCTCGGTAGATAAAGAGCCAATTGTGCCAGGGGGACAGCGCCCGGGGGACCTGACGGGGGGAGGAGGAGGAGGAGGAGGAAGGGTTCATTTACATAGCGCTGCTTAGGCAACACCCATCTGATGTTAAACAGCGCCGGGGTAATTAAGGGTCATTAGGCCTTTTGTTTCGGGTTCCGGCGCGGCGAGGAGGCAGCGGGTGACAACATCCCAGGCTGCTCGGCTTCCAGTAGGGGGAGGGATGGGGCTTTGGGAATGTCAGCGTTACACGTGTCTGTCTGCCTCCCCTCCTCCTCCTCCTCCTCCTCCTCCTCCTCCTCCTCCTCCCTGTCTGCCTACCAGCGATGCAGCTCCACTCCCCTCCCTCTGGTTAGGCTGTTGGCACAGAGTCTGGTACACGTCTGGCAACGCTGCTGCTTTGGGACGAGCTCCAGCGTGTGAATGTGTGTGTATCTCCTGGAACAGCTTCTACTGGTATGGCTTTGGCCTTCTTTTTGTTGAGGTGTTACCATTTCTTATGGTTTTGTTGGTCCCTAATTGTGATTATTATCTGGCCAGTGCCCCAGGTGACTCTACGTGACATTGGTTTATGAATACCAAGGTCGTGAGGAGGTGGGCTAACAATAGGACGAGGCTAGCCCTTCGTGGTCCATGCCGTACATACAGTATCTTACAACACAATAGCAACAAGGCTCTTCAAAAGGCAGCGGTGCACTGACGGTGTCACTGTCGTTCAAGGGCTAAGAACGGAGGACCACGGCGACAATAGAACAGTGAAAACACTGTCTGAATGCAGACCTCTGTATGACTGGCTCTCACTGCACACACCACATAACACCGTCTATTCAGGACGATTCTGCTATACAGTTTCTTTTCTATGGACATCTTTTCGTAGTCAGCGACGTTTGGCCTTAGCTATGTTTGAAATCTACCGATGGCGTCTTCTCCTTCTAATCTGTGTCTGGCCCCTTACCTTCACGCAGCGCCTCTGGATGCCTCCGTGACCTTGATCTACATGCCACCTCGCGCACCTCGTCGGGCAGCGAGTAGCCCTACCACACAAGTCTGAAGTAGCCTTCATGGGCATGGGGGTGGCACCGTTTGTGTGGAGAAGCAGCGTTTTGTGTCAAATGAAACTCTGCAGACTATTATCGACGCCGTGGGTTCTTCAGCGGCACAATGGGACGAGGGCACCGCAAGGTCAGCCAGATATGTGTTCTGTTGAACGGCACGAAATAGCTGGAATACATCCCCCCCCCCCCCCTTTCCATGTCTGTACAAGTAGCTCGTCTGAAATCCCCCCACTGGCACGACGGTGTGTGTCTGAGAGGGCCGTTTACGGTGGCAGGAGCCTCACAGCGGGGCAGGCAGAGGACAGGCACCGGCGTGTGTGTGTGTGTGTGTGTGTGTGTGTGTGTGTGTGTGTGTGTGTGTGTGTGTGTGTGTGTGTGTGTGTGTGTGTGTGTGTGTGTGTGCGGCGAGCGTCTCCGCGTGTGTGTGTCCCCGCGCGTGTCTATAAGATCCTCCTCAGTCGGTATAGAAAAACACTTACGGCTAATGCAAATAGCAGGGCGGTATAAATCAGAGGGCCACGCGCGGCCAGGAGAATATCCTGTAATAGTTATTGCAAAATGAAGTGGCATGGGGATCAATATGCCACTATATCTCACTGGGGTGTAATGGTGGCGGGGGAGGCTGGAGGCCAGCAGAGGCAGCAGGTCGCTCTCTCCAGCCCACCATGGGGGCCTATAAATCTGCCTGACCTGCAGCCCTGCCAGCGCCTTATTAAAACCCATACGCAATCAGCAAAGGAACTGGCTGATGGAGGCTGACGCTGAGACCCAACGCCCAGCCTGGCGAGAGGAGCGGCAGGGAATATACACTTAACATGTTGACTGTGTTAACCAGGGCTGTTCCTGGGAGGGTTTTATGGTGCAGCGATCCACAGAGCACCTTGAGATCTGTTCCTTTTCCATACGTATTCTGCCTGCCTTGATGGCTCCCAATTAGCTCTCGTCTCCATCTGTGTGCCGAGACTCACTCAACAGATGTAAAAACATATTGGGTTTGTCATGCAGGAATTGGCTCTCTGTCAGTTTTCAATAGCTGTGTTTGAGGGTCATAGACAAGAAAAGGTAGATTATAAACATGCTCAATGCAGGTTCCTTCTTACAATTGTCAAATGTATTTTCTGTGCGCTATATTATCCGGTCAGAACTCCTTTTCTAGCCGGATAACAGTTCTTTCTTCTTGTGTGTCTGGCAGGTCTGTGAAGAAGGAGCAGTCTAAACTACAGCAACAATCGGTAAGTGTCTCCTCCAAAGACTCACACAACACAATATCATCCCCATTGTATACATTTCAATGTGAACTTTTAAAGCACTTCTGAACCTCCATCAATGTCTTGTGTTTACTTGTGTCTGTTTTTCTTTCTTCATATTTGAGCATTGCTCTATTTGGTTGGAATGCATTAAAGTGGTGAGTTGGTGTGTGAGTTCTCCCTCATGCCAGGGGACGTGCTGAAAGTCATTACAGTATTTTTTCGGGCTACTATGTCCACCTGCCATCTGCTATTCCACTGACCTGTCACTCACACAATCAACGCTGAAAAACGGACACCCTGCCACACTCCAAATGTGAGGTTTTGCAGCAACAACGCTCAGGTAAAAGTCCTCGACGGACACATGAAATCCTTTGTCACTCCAAGGCCTCATGGCGGTGGACTCTTTCCAGAATTGACAGAGGCTAGCTTTAAACTCATCACTGGGATGGATGCTGATCATTTGGTTCAAATACACACATTCTGGAAATATATATATATATATGTATATGTATATACAGTGGGTACGGAAAGTATTCAAATCCTCTTTAAATTTTTCACTCTTTCTTTTATTGCAGCCATTTGCTAAAATCGAAAAAGTTCATTTTATTTCATTAATGTACACTCAGCACCCCATCTTGACAGAAAAAAACAGAAATGTAGAAATTTTTTGCAAATTTATTAAAAAAGAAAAACTGAAATATCACATGGTCACAAGTATTCAGACCCTTTGCTGTGACACTCATATTTAACTCACATGCTGTCCATTTCTTCTGATCCTCCTTGAGATGGTTCTACTCCTTCATTGGAGTCCAGCTGTGTTTAATTAAACTGTTTGGACTTGATTAGGAAAGGTACACACCTGTCTATATAAGACCTTACAGCTCACAGTGCAAGTCAGAGCAAGTGAGAATCATGAGGTCGAAGGAACTGCCCAAGGAGCTCAGAGACAGAATTGTGGCAAGGCACACATCTGGCCAAGGTTACAAAATAATTTCTGCAGCACTCAAGGTTCCTAAGAGCACAGTGGCCTCCATAATCCTTAAATGGAAGAAGTTTGGGACGACCAGAACTCTTCCTAGACCTGGCCGTCCAGCCAAACTGAGCAATCGTGGGAGAAGAGGCTTGGTGAGAGAGGTAAAGAAGAACCCAAAGATCACTGTGGCTGAGCTCCAGAGATGCAGTAGGGAGATGGGAGAAAGTTCCACAAAGTCAACTATCACTGCAGCCCTCCTCCAGTCTGGGCTTTATGGCAGAGTGGCCCGACGGAAGCCTCTCCTCAGTGCAAGACATATGAAAGCCCGCATAGAGTTTGCCAAAAAACACATGAAGGACTCCCAGACTATGAGAAATAAGATTCTCTGGTCTGATGAGACCAAGATAGAACTTTTTGGCCTTAATTCTAAGCGGTATGTGTGGAGAAAACCAGGCACTGCTCATCACCTGTCCAATACAGTCCCAACAGTGAAGCATGGTGGTGGCAGCATCATGCTGTGGGGGTGTTTTTCAGCTGCAGGGACAGGACGACTGGTTGCAATCGAGGGAAAGATGAATGCGGCCAAGTACAGGGATATCCTGGACGAAAACCTTCTCCAGAGTGCTCAGGACCTCAGACTGGGCCGAAGGTTCACCTTCCAACAAGACAATGACCCTAAGCACACAGCTAAAATAACAAAGGAGTGGCTTCGGAACAACTCTGTGAGCATTCTTGACTGGCCCAGCCAGAGCCCTGACCTAAACCCAATTGAGCATCTCTGGAGAGACCTGAAAATGGCTGTCCACCAACGTTCACCATCCAACCTGATGGAACTGGAGAGGATCTGCAAGGAAGAATGGCAGAGGTTCCCCAAATCCAGGTGTGAAAAACTTGTTGCATCATTCCCAGAAAGACTCATGGCTGTACTAGCTCAAAAGGGTGCTTCTACTCAATACTGAGCAAAGGGTCTGAATACTTATGACCATGTGATTATTTCAGTTTTTCTTTTTTAATAAATTTGCAAAAATTTCTTCATTTCTGTTTTTTTCTGTCAAAATGGGGTGCTGAGTGTACATTAATGAGAAATAAAATGAACTTTTTCGATTTTAGCAAATGGCTGCAATAAAACAGAGTGAAAAATGTAAAGGGGTCTGAATACTTTCTGTACCCACTGTATATCTATATATTTACATAGATATATATACATATTCATTGTGATACTTTAATTTTAGGTTTCTAATATTCAATGATTCTTGTGCATTGGATAATTTAAACCCCACTACTTAGAATTATTGATGTTTAATGTGGAGGAAATAATTTGCCCTGAAGAAATGATTAAATACATTTTGCAATTTTTTATTTAACAAATTAAGTGTTTATGAAATATTCACATCATAATGTGTTATCCATTATGTGAATTTAATTAAATTTTATAGTACTGTATCTATAGTTGTATAGAGTTTCATACATTGTCTCAACTTAAATTTTTATTTAGCATTCAAAGGAAAGTTTAGATTTGATTGAAGAAACACCTTTTTGAGGACGGTCAATTAAATTGTCCAGCATATCTTTTGAGAGCAAGGCTTCAGTTTTTTAATAGTTAACAGTATTTCAAAGCCGCACTGTTTTCATTGCCACCAAGTAATTATCACACAGCTTTCTTTTATGAGAGAATTTCAAGATGTGTTAAAGCTAGAAACAGATGTTCTAGCAATCCCTCTTAATTATCTGTCTACATTATGTGGATTCACTAACCAGCACCAATAAAGTGATGTTTTATTTCTTTTGTTCATTAATCCACTCAAGTGTAGTTTTATGGCACTGAGGCAGTAGACTTGTAAACGAATGGACCTAGAAACTCTAATATGGAGTCAAATAGAGTGCTTTTTACACACACACACACACACACACACACACTGGGTCTTTTGTGGGATCTGTGGATAGGATCAGGACGTCCTTTGCCGAGCCCTTTCATTTCCAGTGTGTTCTAGGATGTGATCTCTTCCTTAGTTGATGGGGCCATGTAGATCCCTGTGTGTTCACGCTGCTTATCATGGAGCCCAGCGCCGGCCCGCTCCATCAAACCCCTCTAGCTGGCCTGGCCTTGAACCGGCCGGGGTCAGCAGGGTTTATAGGGCAAGGGTCAGACAGGGCGGGGTCAGGCCAGCCTGAGCCGCCCAGATTAGGCTGGAGGTCGATTCCACGTCAGGGTCTGTCGGAGGGGGCCATACCCCAGGTGATGCTGCTAACAAGGACTGGCCTGTGTGTGTTGTAAGCCACACGTCCACGGGCCTCGACCAGTGACCTTTGCCCTTCTGTGCACGTGTGATTGTGTGTGGGTTTGTGCTGCGGGTGTGTGTGTGTGTGTGTGAGAGAGAGAGAGAGAGAGAGAGAGAGAGAGAGAGAGAGAGAGAGAGAGAGAGAGAGAGAGAGAGAGAGAGAGAGAGAGAGAGAGAGAGAGAGAGAGAGAGAGAGACTCGTGGCCAGCCCCTAATTCCCCACTGAATGAGTGGACAATTGAGAGGAGTATTGATCAGGTCACTGTTCTGATGGCGGAGGGTCAAGGGCTGGACATTGAGCCAGACGCCGCCACGTCCCCTCTCCACAGGTAATGTCCCCTCCCCACCACCTGTAGGCACAGAGGCACAGGTCACACTCCATATGCATTACTGGCTTAGGGAGTGGCGGCTTTTTCCATCCAAGAAAGCACGAATGGTCAAAGGCACCAGCTCATGGGGAAGAGCCGGGGTAAGGTACACCTTCTCCCTGGGACTGCGGGCCTGTGGTTTCATGTAACGGCCCACATCCCCGATCCCCCGACCCCACCCCTTAAGCCTCCCTGCAGGGCGGCTACTTGTGTTTGGCTGGGCTCAGGCCGGGAGGACCGGCCAGCTCTCACATCTGGAGACGGGGAAGAGCACTAGGGAAAGACGGGAAGAAAGAGCTGTCGCCCTCTGCTCCGCCTGTTGGATTCCATTCCGCGCTGCTTTTTTCTTCACCACTTTTCTTTAACATGTCCTTTCCCCCACTCCTTCTGTTGCTCTGCTCTCGTCTCTCTTTCCTCTTCTCTCTGGTTTCCTATCTTTCCCCATCTCCCTCTCCGTTTAGTTAAGCTCTGTTGGAGTGGCCAGTAGAACAACATCTGGAGCAGCAGCTTTCCTTTCCGCTGTGTTTTCTGAGGCCAGATCCCGGCCCCTGATAATCCCTCTCCCTCCTCATTAAAGGGAGCTGAATAAACACAGGCCTCTTCCAGTTGTTCCTGCCAATTTCCTCACCGGGCGTCAGGAGACCCGAGCGGGGGCCCGCGGATCAAAGCAGGCCGGGGTCCCCAGGAGGGCCCAGGGTGGCGCGCCTCGGCCCGGGTCGGGCCCATTACCTCTCTCCCTGGGAGCCCCTGGGTCAGAGGCTGTCAGCTCCACGGCAGGCCCACCGCCACTTCAGTCCAGCCGGACAGCAGGGAGCACGGAGCCGGACCTGGCCTGGAACCAGGTGGACAGCAGGGAGCACGGAGCCGGACCTGGCCTGGAACCAGGCGGGCAGGAGGGACATTGCTGACGCGGCTGGCTTTCAAGTGCTCAATTCTACTGATGTGCTGTGAATGGTAGTTATGAGGAAAGGTCCTTATAGTGTTGGAAATCATGTGAAATATATTTTTAATCTGGAAAAAAATAAGGGGGACAAGCCAGCGTTGTGATTTTATTTCCTGGGTCAGTTAGGCGGCGGGCCACACAGTGACTGCTATCGGTGACAGAACACAGTCACGGCGCTAGTTTAGGCCAACACCGCCTCTAATCCGTTGACCCTGGAGTGACATTAATTTTCTAATTCCCTGCACTTCCTGGCAATCAACTGAGATGGGCAGTGGTTTGCTGGAAAAGTTTGCTGTGGAGGCAATTAAAGGCTGAAAATAAAGCACCAACAACAACGGCCGCAGCAGCAGCAGGATCAACACAAACAGCCCAGCACCTTGCCCTGCGGTATAATTGCTTACTCAATAACTCAGAGGTGACAAAATTGATCAAATTGCATCCCTTGTGTATTAAAGCAAAGAAACAAAACAACAGCCCATGTTAAATGGTCAATGTAATCAATTTACCTGGCCATTGGTGCTTCACAATGGCACCAGAGAACGTGTGTGTGTGTGTGTGTGTGTGTGTGTGTGTGTGTGTGTGTGTGTGTGTGTGTGTGTGTGTGTGTGTGTGTGTGTGTGTGTGTGTGTGTGTGCTTCAAAGAGACCCCAGAGTGTGGTTTGGCGTTAGCGGCCGAGATCCTCCCCCCTGTCCTTATAAATGGCATCTGCGCTAGAATGTGTGTGTGGGTGTGTGTGTGGGTGTTTGTGTGTGCAGCCTTGTGGCCGTCATCAGGCTCCCATCAGCCCCTCCATTAGATACTGAGCTGTGGGTCAGCCATGCTGGAGCCAACCTGCCCGGAATACTGATGAGGAGGGGAGGGCAGGGGATGGACAAGATACCCCCACACAGACACACACACACACACACACACACGCACACACACCCTACAGGTAAACACATTTTCACATGCACACAAATGCTGATGCTTAATGATGTGTTCCCCTCAAGGGACAGAGAATACTGCGTTTGAGCGTCTGAAGTCTGAAAGGAAAAACAATCTTTTTTTTTTTTTTTGTGGTCCGAGGCTCTCATAATGGCTGACAAACATAGGTGTGGGCGTTGTGGGCCAGCGTGTGACGGACAGAGCTACGGCGTGACGGCACGCAGCACTTCATCAGCCGCCGCCGCCACAGCAGCCACATCATAGCTTACACACGCTGAACCAACGTCACCCGCAGCCCGGGTAAACAGAGAGGCGGCGCAGCACAAAGGCAAACATGGCCCCGCACCGCTCCTCTCCTCCCGTCCCCTCCCTCCGTGCCCGCTCGCTCTCCCCCTCCGCAGGCCCACGTGGTCGTGACGGGGAATATGCAGGCGGTCATTACAGCGGGACGAGCAAACACACGGCCCCGCTACAGCCTGCTCTCGAACCATGTGGCCACGGCTAAGCCATGGGACGGATACTCACACACACACACACACACACACACACACACACAGAAATAAATGGACACTGTGCTGGAAAATGAACTAAATGATTTATTTTGTATGATCATTTCAGTCAGAGCAAATCCATATCCGCTACATCCAGGTTCACCACTACACTCCCCATCTCCCTTAAAGCATAACAGTGATCTCTTTTATTTTTTGATGTTTTTGATTTTAATTCTTTTTAATTGTACATCCTTCATAAACCTTTTGTTGAGATGATCTGAATGCATGAGGGTGAGTAGGAGGGAAAAGAGCAGGGAGAAGAGCAAAGAGTGGGGAGTGGTGTACTGAGGGGGAGGGAGAGGGGGGCCAGGTGGAGTTCAAGGCCAGCGAGAGGTGCTGCGACCTCGGGGTCAAGCAGGAGCGCTGGCAGACAGCGGGCTGGGGGAGGGGGCTGTGCCGCGCAATGGGACCCAGGGGACAGCCGGGTCAGGAGGCCCCGCTCCCACCCCCACACATTACTGTGCCATTTAAAGCCACCCAGCATCTATTTCCTCCAATAAAAACTAATAACCTTTTCTGTGGGAAATGGCGGGCAGTCTGGAGTGGCAGAGCCAGAGGAGAGGAGAGGCCTGCCTGGATGGCCTGTAATTGCAGTGCAGGACTCCCCTCTTTTAGTTTATTTTTTGCGGTGTTTTGGATTTGTGTTTTTTTTCTCCCGGAGCCTCCTCGGTCCTGGGTGCTTTAGCGGCTGATTGCCTCTGCCGCTCGGCCCACACTCAGCAATCAGACGGGGGCTTGGTGGAGGGGGCAAACCGCCAACTCAAGGACCTTTTATAATTGTGTGGGATTTGGGAGAGAGTCGGGGGGTGGGGGGCAGTTGGACTTTACATTGGGTGTCAGAGTTGCCGGAGGTGGTAGCTGTGCTGGTGCTGGAGGGCCGGGGTCGCGGCGGCTAAGGGGCCCCCGTGCACCGCAGTCAAGCACCTCATTCTGAGGCGGCGGCCGAGTGGCGACTCACCCGGCCACCGTCCATTTGTTGTTTGGGAGACGGGCTGTGACAGTGGACGCCCTGCGGTAGGGCCGTACCAATCCCAGAATGAGGGGCTCTGCAGAATTCAAAGAGAGAGCTTCCCGTTTCAGCACGCAGGGCCCCCGTATTGCTATCAGCGCATAGCCTTTGATTTACTCCTCCACTAAATCATAGGAGGAGGCTGCCTTAGCACAGCCGTAAAACCAGCAAATTGCTTGTTTGATCTGTATCTTTATTTGTTACAGCTGGCTTATGAAAGATTTCGTTCCACGATTTTTTAAGGACAATGTTTACTATGCAAATGGTCAAGTGCACAAGGCTTTGGATGTTCTGTGGTGGTTATCTGCTCAGCATATGTAGTAGCTCATTTTCTTGACATTCATCTGGCCCTATTCATAGTGACATTAAACAAGTCATCTCTCTCAGGTAATTTTCTCCTGTTTAATCGCCTTTAAAGATAGTTTGATAAAGCTTTCATTCACGGTAATTAATCTATAATAGCACATTTCACTGGTGAGACAGGCAGATAATTCCTATATTTTCCTGACAAAAAGCTTTTAAACTGACAAAATAATAATTGTCACAGGACCAATCATATGAGATATGGGCAGATGAATTTATTATTAATACGATTCACCAGTCTCCTCAATGATAATTAGATTCCCCCTAACAATTATGTCCAATAACTAATGATAAATTAACTGCAATTTAAAAGTTTCTATGTTCCTTTCTTTGGGCATCTTCACAGTTTTTTTTATTGGACTACCTTCCCCCCCGTCTGTAGCATTTGTCATCCAGCGTTTACACCCCCATGGCTTTAGTCCACGTTCTCCGCTCTGACTCGTGGGCTAACTGAGCTAATGCTCCACACCCTGCTGCCAACCCTGCCAGCTAGAGCCACGGGAAGCCCTGCAGCAATTAACCAGTCACCCAATGTTTACCATTGATTTCCATTGAACACTTACAAATGGCTCCTATGAGGAGAGGAGGGCTGAGGGTGGAGCACTGGGGAGTTAAGCAGCGGAGGGGCCGGTGGAAGCGGGCATGGCAGGGGTCTGATAAATTGGCCCTTTTTTTAATTGGGGGAGAACAGAGGCAGGGTGTGCTTGGGGAGGCCCAGGCGGGGGCTAATTGAGGACGCCTAGGAGCCCCCCTGAGAGGTCACTGTCACTGTCGCACAGTGTGCCCCCTCCCCAACCAGCAGGGCCTAGCCACCGCACCGAGCTGCAGCCAGACACTCGGACTGGGGAAGTAGGACAGAGAGCCCGGCTCCCCCGGTGGCTACACGGCACAGGACTCCAAAGATGGCGCGCCCATTGTTCATTTCTATGTTGCCCAAAAGGAAAGCAGACGAACCACTGTAGTCTTTTTTTTTTTTTTGGTCTGCTGTGCAGAGTTCCTTTAGGACCTGACAGTATGCACCGATCCCTGTTAGACATCTGATGTCGTGCCTGTTGTAATGGTGCCCTGGTCTGGGGCAGAGAACTGCAGTGGGCCCATTAAAGAGCAGCCAGGCCTAATGAATAGAGGCCTGTCACAGGCCCCGCTCAGCCTTTGTGTTAGGCTCGCCCATCAAGAGCGCCCATTGTTTGCACTTTCTAATTGAATCTGGATGAGCTTGATCTCCCTCCCTCCGCCGTGGATAACAGACATCCGGCCGTTACGCCAAGCCAAAGCCCAGAGACACGTCAGCACACACACTGGGACATTGTTTGAAGGTAGAAATGGCCGCTGTTTGTTTGGATGCGGGCCAGCGTGTCGGGTAGGTGGACGTTTCAGGACGTCCTGTACGGAGAGAGCCGGCCACGTGCCCCGCCATTAGAGGCCCTCTGGCTCCTTATTAAATACCTTTACAGTTGGTGCCAGATTCACTCCTGATTCACCCTTATCCAATCCCGGCTCTTGCCGCTCCTTTGCAGTCTGTTCCTGTATTGATTCCATTGATTAGCCCCATTAAGGTGTTCCTATTTTGGCGATGGTCTGCTTGGACAGGCAGGACCCAGTCTGTCCACGGCTCCGTGTCCGTCTGTGTGTGTGTGTGTGTGTGTGTGTGTGTGTGTGTGTGTGTGTCTGCGTGTGTGTGTGTGTGTGTGTGTGTGTGTGTGTGTGTGTGTGTGTGTGTGTGTGTGTGTGTGTGTGTGAGGGCTCCATTAAGGCGGGGCCGGGCGGGGCGGCTGGTGCTCCCTGGTATTGGCTAAATGTGGCGCTAGACGTCTTAGTTTAGTTGCTGTCACTTACCAGCCAATGGACTTGACTTGAAACTTAGGGAAATCCAATTGGTGAGTAATACACCATAATGGGCCGATCAATACTAATTATGGGGCCTCCATGTCTGACCATAGAGAGCGCTGTGTTTGCGCATGCGCACTGGTTCCCTGTGTGGAGGGGGGTTACATGTTCTTTGTGTCGGTTTGGCTTTAAATATCACAGAGGGACAGGGAAGGAAACGCAGCCCAGGGAGACATCCTAACACGTCCTCTTAAGTCCGGCCCGGCTCGGCTCGGCTCAGTTATCTGGCCGGTAATGAAGCTGTTGAGGAGATGAGGCAGCCCGATGAGATCTTAACGTGAGGGAATCGAGTGGTCAGCTCTGCTCGAGCTGTTTTCCAGCTGTCTGAGGGACATCGTCACTGCCATACCCAAATTACACCCACCACCCCCCACCCCCCCGCATCGCACCCTACCACAACATTCACTCTCACTAACACACACACACACACACACACACACACACACACACACACACACACACACACACACACACACAGAGACCCTAGTGGAAGGGAGGCTGGATGGAGCCTGGGCTTTTTCTCCCTAAGATAATAAGGCATCTGCAAAGATAAAATGGCCCCTGAGCTTGCAGCCATTCACATCTTAAATTGGTCTAAGTGCAGCCCGGCCGGCTGTTTTAATGAGGCCTGTGCTGATTTTAATTGATCGACCAGAGCTGGTAATTGTGGATGTCAGGGGCTGGGGCTAAAGTGTCGGACTGCTGAGATAGTTACACTGAAAGTAATCTGGCCAAGTGTCACAACCACAGCCCTGTCATTTCAACCACTGGCTACCCCAAACCTTTGGGCGTGGGTGACTGTGTGTGTGTGTGTGTGTGTGTGTGTGTGTGTGTGTGTGTGTGTGTGTGTGTGTTCTGAGCAGAGATTCTGACGATGGGGAGGTGTGTGAGATGAATCTGTCTCTTATTTAGCCTGCTGGTGTCTTAAAGAGAGAGGCCAGGCCAAGGGCATGTGTGGCTTGGTAAATTTTCCGCTAGCCTTTCCTCAGTGCTCTCTTTATGTGTGTGTGTGTGTGTGTGTGTGTGTGTGTGTGTGTGTGTGTGTGTGTGTGTGTGTGTGTGTGTGTGAGTGAGTGTGCATCTGCCTCTGCCTCTGTGTGCTCCGGCATATTACTGCATGTTTGTGTGCGCTTCTGAGCACACTTCCTTAATTGCATTAAGAGGATGACGCACTTTCGTCCTCTGTTTAAGCTCACTTTAATTGCCTCTGAATGGTGTGCGAGTGCGGCGGGGCCGGTGGCGCAGTGTGGTGGACGTCAATGAGCCATCTTTCATATGGCACTCCGGGGGAAAGGCTGGGCTCGGCTTCATGAAGGAATTTCACGCACAAAGCCACCAAAATGCCATTCTGGTGAGGCTCCGTGCTCGCCGTCCAGCCCCAACCACATTCCCTTCATTACGGAGTCAGACCAGGAGACCGAGCGATTTTTAGTCTGAGAAAACAACAGTTAGGAATGAGTCGGACAAAAATGGTTGGCGGGTGGGAAGGGAGAGAGAGAGATGGGTGAGCAGCGCCTCCAAACAAAAGGAACGATGGATATAGGGAAAGAGAAAGGGGGGAGACACTGCGAGGCACACAAAGACATAAAGAAAGAGAGAGAGAGAGAGAGAGAGAGAGAGAGAGAGAGAGAGAGAGAAGGAGGTGGTGTCGATGTAGAGAGGGACCGACGGCGACATAAACACCCAGGCAGACAGCTCTACGAGCCCCCTCCTCCTCTCCTCCTCCTTTCCGCTCCTCCTCAGTTCAGAGGGAGTGCACTGGTGAGGGGGCTCCGTGACGAGGCGGCGTGGAGGAGAGCCCACGGAGCACGCTGGGCTCGCGTCCCGCCGTGAGAATCACAAACACTTTGCCGCGCAGCCTCCCTACCCCCCCCCCCCCCCCCCCCCTCCTCCCCCAGTCTGACAAATCAAGTCGTAGAGAGACAAGTGACAAACACGTCTGAAGGCGTACGGGGGCTCGGCGTCGCGGCGGGTTACTGAGCGGAGAGCGGCGGCGGCGGCGACGGAGACACGCTGTTATGGAAACGCTGCGTTCTCCGCCACCGCGCCTCCTCATTGGCCCACAACGGCTTTAATCGGTGGCGACACACTGGAACGCGACTGAAAATGACAATCTCCCCGTCTCCCTTAACATCGAGCTCCTCCCGTGCCACCGCTGATCATAATAATGCCCCCCCCCCCCCCCCACTTTATAAATATTAAGCTTATCGTATCTTACTTCAGGTATGTCCGATGTCTATTGGCAAGAATAATCTGAGTAGCTCTTAAAACGCGATATTAGTTTACAATCCTTTCTCCAGATTAAGAAGGGAGCGTGCATGCATTTTTCATGTGCTTCAATTACTATGTGTGAGACGTAAAGCCTATGACGTCACACATTAGGGTAATAGCATTGTTGCCATACATTATATCAGGAGCCAGGAACACAATGCCTTAGGTATCTGGCACAGCAGCTCAAAGGCTCGCTGCCCCCCCCCCCCCCTTCCTCTTCCTACATGCTGTCTCGCTCCTTGTATTCTTTTTTTTTCCCTCTGCTGTTTTCCCCGTCTTCTTGCTCAGCCATATTTCTCTACCCCACCCCCGCCATCTTGGACAGTCTTGCTCTCTCCTTCCCTCTCTTTCCCTCCCTCCCCTCTCTCTTTCCCTCTCGCTCTCTCTCCTCATCATTTTAATAGTGGACCTCAGAGCGGTTGCCATGTCGACCATCCAGCATATTACTATGGCAACGGGTCTGTGCGAGGCGAGGCTGCTGATTAGGGAGAGATGTCTAGTATAGCCTAGCCTGGCCAGCCCAGGGAGGGAGGGAGGGAGGGAGAGGGGGAGGAACAGAGACGGGGAGAGGGGGTGTAGGGGTGCTAAAGGGGGTTGTGTACTGTAGTGTCTGGACATGATGTCTGTATGGATGCACATTGTTCAACTGCATGCGCAGAGGCTTCCTCTCAACTGTCTGAGTGTTTCCACTGTCTCAGAACACAGCAATCCAGGCCCCTCCAACTCTATTACCCATAGTCTGAATTGATGCTGTAGATCTTGCAGCTGATCGATTTATCTGACCTTAACGGCACATTGCTTTTTATTGGTAGCATTTCTGGTTTTACAGTAAGCTCTTTGGACAGGGAGACGCTCTGCACAATGCAGAGGCTCATGATGATCCTGATAGAATGTGGAGCTGTTGCTCTACGTGTGGTCTGGTGGTGGCCTGTGGGGAAGCTAGGGGATATACCGTCACAGACAGACAGACAGGCAGGCAGGCAGGCAGGACGGCAGACCGAACGTCTGAACGACACACACACACCCACAGACAGACAGACAGACAGGCAGACCAACAGACAGACAGACAGACAGACCCACAGACAGACAGGCAGGCAGACCCACAGACAGACAGACAGACAGACCCACAGACAGACAGACAGACAGACAGGCAGACCGACAGACTGACAGACCCACAGACAGACAGACTTCAAAGAGCCGCCCTCCACCACCACCACCCTTCCTCCAAGAACACTAATGAATGCTGCAGATGACGCCTCAGACCTCCCAGATCCATCAGGGAAACTAATTACAAGATCCAATTAAAGAGAGAGATAGAGGGGGGGTGGGGAGAGGGGTGAAGGGAGGGAGAGTGTCCCTCCACTGTTGACCCGTCCAGACCGTCAGCTCGCTCAGGACAGTAATTACAGCTTATTTATTATTCATCCACCGGCTAAGTCAGAGACGGCCATTTCAACAACAACAATAAGGACACTGAGACATAGGGAGTCCACATCCCGCAAACTACAGCCTTACTAATTGCCCTGCTCCGAGATTAAATGAGTGGGGGGGGGGGGGGGGGTGCAGTTTTTTAATTATTCATATGATCCAGGGGCGGGAGGAGAGCGCCAGCTTTGGAAGCCTGTCTGAGGGGCAGCGGCGTCCAGGGAATCTCCTCCATCAGTCGGGATCCTGGTCAGAACACGGAGCCAGACTGGCGCTGGAGCTTGACCGTTGGGCACAGACTGCATGACTCCATCCCCCTATCTTTGTTCTGACCCTACCTCTCTCTCTCTCTCTGTCTCTACCTCTCTCTCTCTCTCTCTCTCTGTCTCTCTCTCTCTCTCTCTCTCTCTCTCTCTCTCTCTCTCTCTCTCTCTCTCTCTCTCTATCTCTCTCTATCTCTCTCTCTATCTCTCTCTCTCCCTACCTCTCTCTCTCTCTCTCTGTCTCTCTCTCTTCTTTGAACATATTAGAGCACTTCATAGCGGTGAGGAGTCTACAGAATGTGGTTGTGTGGCGTTGCACAGCTTCCTCTGGTACGGCTAGCCTCTCCGTGCGCACACCTTTATTTCTCTTTTTCCTTTCTCATCCCCCCAGTCCCTCCATCCCTCCTTCCCCCCCGCGCTGAACTCTGAGGCACCTCATTAAGAGCAGAAGCCGTCTTGGCCTCATTGGCTGCTGGCGGAGGTGAGCAATATCACATAATCATGAAGTGCAGATGGCATTACACTCATCAGAAATGATAGATGAGTTCTGGCTCTGGCCGACACGGGTCCTTCTAGCCGGGCGACAGAGCCAGCATCGCGTTCCCAGGTGGAGGAGGAGGAGGGGGGGTCACTGTCAGGGCCCCCGCCCCGCCGTCGCTCATCACTCCTCAGCCTCTTCCTCCCTGAGCCACGGGGATGATGATTTCTTTGCAGACACAACCTACATTTTATCACAGGGCACCTACTAATAAACCCATGAGCATCCGGCGGCCCATTGGTCTGTCGCGCTCGAGCCGTTGCTGCGGCAACCGCCGCCATCTTGCCACGGCTCCCTCACAGGGGAGCGGAAGGTATCACCGATGGAATCAGCTGTGACAGGCAGGTTTTTTTTCACTTTGGTACGGGCTACCGTTTACAAGAATGTTGTTGTAGACTTATATTGCTACTAGTTTTTTACTTTAGACCAGGTTAAATGAGATTTTTTAATCGAGTCAAGATTTCAAATCAAAACCAATATGAGTCCAATGAAAAAGGACTGAATAAAGTTTGGCCTCAGATCTTAAGCAGGCGACCAGCTGATTGGTTCAGGCATATCTTATTCCCGCCAAATGGCATTGATTGACATTGAGTTGGACTGGCCGGCTGGGAGGACACCTGATCAAACAGGGCTGTTGTTGCTGTTGGTCGCCCACTGCCTCTGTCCCTGGGAGACGGTCGGCAGGCGACTCTTTGATCACATGGCGCTGCCGTTCAGCGGCGTCGAGCACCGTCTGTCTGAGTGAGAACGCTCGACCCCACCTCGTCGAGCATACAGAGAGCAGGGGGGAAGGGGAGGGGTTAAAAAAACATAAGAAGATCCAACAAAGAGCAGAGAAATTGCAATCAATGACCTGCGTTTGATTCCATCCATTTACGGCCCCGTGCCTCTCGGAGCCACTCCAGAGGGCCCAGGACTGTGGCTGTGTCTCTGCGCCGTAAACAGGTACAATTAGAGCAGCGCTATAGGTCTGTGTCCCCCAGCGGCCCCGCGCCGGCTCTTCACCGCCACATGGATGCCCTTGGATCTCTGAGGGGGCCGTCTAATGTGCGCTGATTAGATGAGTCGAGCAGGGAACGGACAGCTAAAGCAGACGCCGCAAATGAATAGTCAATATTTGAAGCTTCTCCTAGCGCTCAGGGAAGGCTACATATACAGTATATATATATATATATATATATATATATATATATATATATATATGTATATATATATATATATATATATATATATATATATATATATATATTATAAGAGACTGTATATATTTAAGTCCCTGGGTCGGGAAGTGTCCTTGTCTTTGTCTGTGTGTGTTTGTGTGTGTGTGTGTGTGTGTGTGTGTGTGTGTGTGTGTGTGTGTGTGTGTGTCTCTATCTCACACAATAAGTGTGCACATAGATACACAGGCAGTGATGGAAAGGGACAAACACACACACACGGACACTCTTTCGCTCCATCGGAGAAGCGAGGCACGGTTCTTGACCTTGCAGATCTGAGAGGAGGGGATAGCAGCCCAGTGACCCGTGCAGGGTGGAGGATTTGAAGTCAGAGGGCTGGAAAGACCCCCTTACTCCCAGCCTCTCCATACCCCCTCCCCTTGCATATAGCTCCTGGTCCCCCTGCCCCCTTGCAGACCCCTCACGCCCCCCCTGCCCCACAGCCCAGTGAGGCTCCGGGGGTTCCACACCCCTGATCAGCCCTTAGATATAGCACACGTCCTCGGATGCCATGATGGATAGTTGTCATCTGCAGGCCCAGCCGTGCCATTAGGACCAGGGGCGGAGCCGGGGACTTTAGGCCAGGGGGGTTCAGCAGACCCATAGATTTGGAGAAGGGGTTCTTTTTGGTAGGATTGGGGAGGCTGCCCACTGAAGAGGGATGGTGGGGCCAGGGAGAGGGAAGGTCAGTGCAGCCTCTCTGGAGAAGACAACGCTAGCGTGCTCGTAATGTCTCCCTCCATCTGGAGGAGGAACTATAAAACAGGAGCTGTAGAAGGAGGCACGGCGTTATCCTCGGACATTCAGGGGGGGATATTGTTCCAGCGTGATATACACACCCTGCCTCCATCTCACACATATCGGGGAGAGGGGGGTTGCACACACACGAGACCATACTTACTTGGTCACAACACTGCCACGCGCACACACACACCCGCACGGAGCTTACTCTTATGCTCCCTGACACACGCACACACACACACACGTGGAGCGCGCAGAGCACTCACCTCGGGGCTGTGGGCCAGTGCTTGAGCGATGTCTCCCCAGGGGGGTGATATTTTATAGTTTGTGTCCATCAGTGGCGTGGCCCGGGGCGCTGGGGTTGACAGTAAGTGCTCTCAACACCGGTGACACTGATTCATCTGAGCCATGACACAGATGAGAGGGGAGGGGGCGCTGGGGCACCCGGTGGAGGCACACAGTGGCTAGCCCTCAGCTACACCACGCTACCCGGGTAACAATGCAGCTAGGCCAACGCTTGGCCACCGCCATTTTGTACTCTGCACGGTGAGGCACTGTGAGATGGTAATGGGGGCGTTTTAAGTCTCAGTGTTGAGCTGGACTGAGCTAGGCTGAACTGGGCCTAACTGAGCAGTATTGAGCTGAGCTGGACCGAGCTGGACTGTATGGTTTGGCCTGAGAGGGGTGCCCCCCCAATCTAATGTGTCATTTCAATCGCCCCCCTCCCTCCCTCTGGGCTGTGGGGGGATGTCTGCCTCGTCTACATATATATAAGCAGCCTGCCAGTGAACCGCAACCTTCAGGATGCGCATACTAAGCAATCAATGTGTCACCTCTCTCTGGCAATCTCGCCTCTTTTTTCTTTTTTTCTCTCTCCTTTCTTCATATGAGGAACCACTCTCATTTTTTCTTGTCTGCAGCAGGTAATTTGGTGTATTGTGATTCAGTCCAAAAGCCCGGTGACGAGGTGTCTGATAGGCCAACCAATACCCCCCGACCCACCGCCCCGCCCCGCCCTCCCTTTCCCCCCAGTAGCCCCCCACACCCCTGCACCCCCTTGCACTGCAGACAGAAAAAAAAACAGCCATCCACACCTCGTGTCCCCTCTCCCCTCCACCCGGCCAGCCTAGCTGTGCATCCGAGGCGGGCTGTTAAATTAGATAAGCGGGGCTGCGGCGCAGCGGCCCTGATTAATAAAAGATGGCCCGCTCCCAGGGGAGGAGCCCTTCTGAGGGGGGCCAGCCCAGCCCAGCCCAGCCCGGCCCCGCCACAGACAATGGCGTTTGCACTCACACAATGGCACAAATGGACAGGAAATGGAAAGAATGAACCAATCATGGAAATATAACATTTAAAGCAGACCTGTCTCAGTGCCCCTCTGTAGGCGTATGCCTGCATGCATCATAATAGATAATAACTCATTTTTTAGATGGGTGTGAAGAAAATAAGAAATATTAATATATTCTGTTTCGGCAGTGCATCCGTCTGTTGACATATGTTGAATGGAGCTGGTGAATTCCTGCTGTTTTATGGTGTTTGTAAGTCCATCAAAGCTACTACATAAACATAGGCTGCTTACTTCAGTTATGCATGGGAGCACACGACAGGAAGTTGCCTTTGAAAAAACATATGTGAAGCTCACTCTTCATATTATCACAGTTCTTTTTGACCCAATGTATAATAGGAATATGGAATTCAACGTTATTACCTCATATTCTCTGGAATACTCCATAATGAATATGGGTGTCTGTTTCATAATGGTGTCTCTGAATCCGTCTGTTTGCTGTGTGTGTGTGTGTGTGTGTGTGTGTGTGTGTGTGTGTGTGTGTGTGTGTGTGTGTGTGTGTGTGTAGCACTGGGTCTGTATTGTTTAGGCATCAAACACAGCATTACCCCCCCCCCCCCCACACACACACACACACCCCCACCATCAGCCTCCTTCATATGTAATGGTGTTGTTACTAGGAGAATTTTCTACTCCTCTCCCCTCATGTTTACAAGACAGACGGCACAGACCTCGTTGCCTATGGATACCTCTCAAAGCAAAGAATAATAATCATTCTTGTTCTTTTTTCTTTCTTTCAAAATGTTCTCCTTATTTGTGGTATTCAGATAATTCAGTGGGTATACAAATTCTCATTATCTGTCTGTCTAAGGAATGGTCACATACTGCCACACAAATTTAGGGCCAAATTAACACATAACAACGTAATGGTTACACTAGCTCACTCTTACAAATACACACACACACACACACACACACACACACACACACATACAAACCCAGTGTTCTCTCTATGCTCCCTGGTTCTGCTGGTGTCTGATTGCTCCTGGACACCGTAGCATTTATCGTTAAATAACCTCCACCCCCCACCCTGTCACAGGCCAACAATAGCGGACGGTTTTTAATTTTCTCCAAGATAATGGCAGTCATAGTGAGATGACAAAGGTCAAGGGTTGGCTGTGTAGACTCTGATTGGCTCGCTACATCCCACTGCCCCTGGATATAAACTGGAGGCTGATGAATCACTGGCCCCCTCTGGACTGTGTTTGAGGAGGTAGTTACAGCCACTAGACACGGCCCTGCTACCATCCCAGAGCATCTGTCACACCACGTCGTAAACAGCTCGCATGTCCTCCCTGATTGCTTACATCAGCACATTTTCTTCCTGATCAAAGGCCTGCGCTTCATGGTTTCATGCATGCTACTTTTTTGTACTCATTCATTTAGGTTTCCTTGCAGCCCCTGCAGCCAGCAAGGATTGATGGGCCTCATTCCTGAATATGCATATACTATATATATATATATATATGTATATATATATATATACATACAAATATATATATATATATATATATATATATATATATATATATATATATATATATATATATATATATATATATATATATATATATATATATATATATACTAAATATACATATATATATATATGTGGGTGTGAACCTGCCTTTGACCTTAGTGTATCCACACATGGAGCAGAGACACGGCCTACTTTTCTCCATGGGCTGGATTCCCAACTAAAGACAGAGGTAGAAAGCTGTTTACTTAACGTGGTGCATGTCAGAGTAAACCAGCCGTAACACAGCGGGTGTGGATTCTCCCAGGTTCACAAGCCATTTTTAATATGAGCATTCCCATAAAAAGAGGTGTCTGACATGACTCGCACGTTCAGATCAGGTGTTTTATTATGAAACGTTCATAAGGGATTACACCCAAATTCAGAGCTCTCTGCCTCCAGTGAGCGACGCCACGGCGTGGGAATACTCCCATATTATTATTTTTTATCCTAGCTGTTGGAAGATACAGTGTTAAGCCCTTTAGCAACAAAACGACCCATTTGTATCCCTGCTTACGCGCCAAGCACATCATACTCTCTGTTTATGGCCACGTGGACTCCATTTCCCAGAGAGTATTGCAGCTGGTGGGTGTGGCCTGAGCCGAGTGCGGCGGTTGGCCTCGGAGGTCGTTGTAGTGTTGGTGTGACAGGCCAGCGGAGCCCCCTGGGCCGTATGACAGAGCGAGCTGCCAGAGCGAGGTGTGTGTCAGGGGTGTTTTTCCACAAAGCATTCTATAAAAGTCTAACTGGGCTGTGCTTGCCCTTTCCTCCTGCTTGGCGCAGCGTTCAGCCAACAGGCCCCTAAAGATCTCTTAAAAAGTGCTGATCCACAGAACCAGGTCCTGCTAGTGCTCCTGTAATCCTTTACTGCCCCCCCCCCCCGCCTCCTCCTCCTCCTCCTCCTCCACCTCGTCACATTCCCTCACTCTCTCCTGCTGACTCATGGCGACCGGTTGATTGACAGCAGGATGGGCCAGTGAGGGTGGCGCCGAGGTGGGGCTCGTTCAGGCCTGGAGGTAATTACCGGGCAATTAGAGCACCAAAAAATAAATGTAGCTTCCTGCTAATTGCGAGGCAGTGAAAACAATAACATAGCCGTGTGCCCAGGGGCTGTGGGAGTTGTTTTGGTGCCCGGGGCAACGTCGGGGGGGCCAGAGGGAGGGGACACGCTGTCGCCATCACTCACCCCTCCCCCACAGGATTCACCGTGAGAGTGAAGCACAGCGCTTGGCACTGACACGGCACACGCCACCTCCAACATCACACACACACACACACACACACACACACACACATGCAAACTCCCCGCGGCCCTCACACCACAGAACAGGCTCCGCACACAACAGGCACAGACAGCAGCAATCTGTCACCAGACGCCATCATACATCGCTGCATTAATAAACATGAATTAGTAATGGCACAATTAGATGGGGTTGGCTCCAGCATTTACTGGTACAATAACGGGACTCTCTGCTCTCCTCTGCTCTCCTCTGCTCTGCTACGCTTAAATTCAGCCTTCCACTGCCTGTCAGGTACTGGTGGTGGGGACGGGGGGAAGGGGACGGGGGGATGGGGGTGGGGCGGGGGGGATGTCCTCCACCACACAGAGCCAGGGTCTCTCCCTCCATTCAGGCTCCGGCAGCCAGCTGCATCCCACAACACAGCTGATACCCTCCCTCCTCTCTAGGCCAGCGGAAGGCAACGCGGGTTTAGATACTGATTCTGCTGTCTCTCTGTCTCTGTCTGTCTGTCTGTGTCTATGTCTCCTCAGGTTCCATTCTACCGCGTGCGTGCGTGTGGCTGCGTGTGAAGGAGGCCGTTTGAACAGCCAGCGCTCCAGTGAGCCGAAGGTAGGTGGAGATCCCCCAGTCGTCCCAGCAGCAGACTGGTGAAAGGCCCCGCCTCCGTCACCACACACAGCAGCCATGACAAGCGGCAGAGGAGGGGAGCAGGCTTGTGCTGCTTGAAGGTTGTTTGTCGTACATCATTTGACTGAAGCGTTGTCTCCGCCGACTGCTCTTCATAAAAAGCCAGCCCCCCCCCCCCCCCCCAAAAAAGGCAGACGTGAATATTGTATTTCGACTCTCACTAGCAGTGGCGCAGACACGTAAATGCAAAACAAACAGAAACGCAAACACGCAAGCAGCCCGTCCTTTGTCGCCTGCTATCCATATGAACATTTATAAAGCCTGTAATTTTTATTTTGGTACGAAAAAAGATACTGTAGGAGTATGAAGAAGTCAGAGAATATGTCTATTGAGAAAAAAACACTGCTTCTATTGTGGAAGTCACTATAGAGAGAGTTTGAGTATTTGTGCGTTAGTGTGTGGGAGTGTGTGCATTTGTTTGTGCTTGAAGGTAATTTCTCATTCATTATTCGACTTGAGAGAATCAATTCCTTACAATGCTTTATATACAATCAGTGAATACACACAGAGGTACACACACACACACGCTCAAAAACAAACACAGGCACATATTCAACGCACAATGAAGCTTCTGTCGCTCCCCTTACACACAGACATATGCACAGCAACAACAGAAAAACGCCCACGCACCAAAACACTAACGTGTACAAACATTTCAAACACACGTACACACTCGCGTGCGTATATTTATGTATGTTTAATTCGATATGAAGTTTCTAGTGCACAGACAACAGAGGCAGACGCGGGGAAGGTTATCGCCTTCCCTCTTTCTTCTTTCTTCCCTCTGTCACTGGGCCTGCAGTGGGCCTCCACCGCCTCCTCCCTGGGAGCCTCGCTGTTTGTGTTGCCTTTTGTTCCAACAACACAGCCTAATTGCTAGATTAGATCCGGTTGGCTGACCTGTTAATTGAATGCTAATTGAGATCTGATGTCTGTAATGAAGATTACTGTCTGACATTAGCCCTGCATTGAGCCCTTTCTTGTGTAGCCGGTGGAAATCAAACGCAATTAGTAACTTGTGGATACGAAACACACACACAAAAAAGCACAAGAAAGGCGTGGGATCGTTTTAAGGAATTTGAAATACAGGATTCGCCGGTCGAGGTGAAACCATGAATTAATCATGCGGTCTCGTGGAGCTGCATGGTTGTGGGATTGAAGCGCGCTGGGGTTCAAAGTTAGCGCTGCTTTTTTGGGGAGCTTTTAACTGATTGTGGTATTGATCGCTGTTATCAGCTTCATTATCTCAGGGCTGTAAACAGCCTTCATCACCGCCCCGTTGAATTGAAATCCTTAGGGAGCGCAGGGCCTCTTAACCAACTCCCCTGCTCCTCATCCTCGTCTCTGGAGCAGCTGCACTCCGCTACAGCTACAGGCTTGATAAAGCTTCTCTACCTTGGTGAGAAGAACACACTCAGAGCACAAAGCCTGCTGATCTAACTAACTATTGCACAAATTAACGTTGTTGTAGTTCATGGAACAAACTGCCTCCTTTAGCGAGGCTAGTAAATCGTATTTATGTGTTGGTGAAATGTTCAATAGGCTATAGGACACACACACCTGTCTTTGAGTGATTTCTTAGAAGGACAATTATGGCGAACAGAGAAGTCTTTGTTTTTCGTTGTTTTTGTCTCAGCCTATTGAGCTGGGTGTTGTGTTTGCTACGTTGCATTGAGCTGAGGGTTGTGCTCTGCAGCAGTGTAGGGAGAAGCAGAGTCTGACTCCTTACAGATGTGTTCTGCTGAGGAGCATGGCCTGCAGGCTGAAGGCCTTATCTGATCCCAGACCAGGGCTTTTATACCGGGGGGCTATTTGGGTCAGATCCATGTTCAGTCAATCTGTTTTCTGTGGACCACGTGAACATTAGAATCCAATCGTGCATGAAGGAGGACCACATTTAAAAACAATCAATGGAGACTCCATGTCCCTTGAGCATCAGGGAGTGACGCTGCTGTCAATCACGTGCCACACCCCCCCAGGGCTCGGTCCACCTAGGTCCATTGTGTTTTACTGTACATCCATTGTTTTCCATAGGGGTGAACAATATACTACATACACAATATGCTACAATATACAATTTACCAGACTGGATATTATTTTGGTTTGTGAAGGTTCTTGAACATCCACAAAAAAAAACTGAAATCCTTATGGAAAAGTATCTCCATCTCCATAGTCCGACACACTAAAGCCTGCTGTATCCTGGCTCAGGAGGGAGGCCTTTCTAATGGTCTGTGTCTCCAGCAGCCTGGACGGCCATTCCCATCTGTGGTGCGGTAGAGTTGGTGGTTTTCCAAGGCAGCGACAGTGATTCCCGGTGAAGCCTCCCAGTCTCTTTCCTTCCTGACGCCGTTCTATCCGACAGGAGTAGCCCTCCGTGGGGTCAGCGGGCCTCTGGTTAACCCTTTCCTGGAGGGGTGGTCTTGGCTGACGGCCTCAGGCCTCCCTCCCCTGTCTCGTGTCGTGGAGGCGGTAGAGACCGCCCACGCTCCGCCGGCTGCTGCTTCTGCTCCAACTCCATCACTTTGGTTTGTCTAAACGGACAGAGAGAGGAATTCTAATTCATCAGCGGCAACATAAAGCCGTATAGTTGCTTTCTGGCGGCGACGTTACTCTCGCGCGTCCCCGCGTTTCGTTGCCACCTCACGCGGTTACTCGCACACTCGGTTACACACACACACAAACGCAAAACACACACTCACGCAAACAAGTTAGACAAGGCCAAACCAGTGAAGCCAGGAGCAAACACATGTGTGGAATTTCCTCTCTTACACACACGCGCGCACACACACACACACACACACACACACACACACACACACACACACACACACACACACACACACACACACACACACACACACACACACACACACACACACACACGCGTGCTCTCTCACTATCTCTCCATTTGTCACTTACCCCCGCATGCTTAAAGCCCGACTCGTTAGGCGCCCCCCTCCCTCCCTTCCCTTAACGAGAAAGCAATTACGCCGCCTCTCTTCTCCCCGATCCCCACGGCCTGTCCGCCCCGGCTTGCGCCCTCCGAATCCCGCCTCCCCTTCCTACCTCCAGCTTCTCTCTCCGTCTGCCTGGCTCTCCACCTCTCCTCCCTCTCAGTGTGGCTGCACACTCTCCCTCTCTCTTTCTCTTTCTTCTCTCTCTCTCTCTCTCCCTCCCTCTCTCTCTCTCTCTCTCTCTCTCTCTCTCTCCTTCCCTCTCGCTCCTCCCATCTGTGAGCTCCAGGCTGCTCTGGGGTTTAGAAGGATCACTCTCACAATGGTTGATCAATACGGCTATTGATCCGCTGGCAAAATGTTTATAAAATCATCCTGGGCAGCAGCGGAGCAGCGGAGAGGGGAGAGTCGGCGGCTGGGCTAGGGGGAGGGGGGGGGGGGGGGGCGGGCGGCGAGGGGCGGGGAGTAGAGGGGGGGGGTGCCATTCTGGCAGTGGGAGAGCCGGCCCTGATTGGCTGTGCGTCTGCCCGCCTTGCCAGGGAGACGGCGGGCACGGAGGCAGAGGAGCGCTCGGCATGTGTAATTGTTTCCCACGGCGCTCCCACGGCGCTCCCCGGCTCACACAGCGCCAGGTCCAGGCTCGGCATCGCGCGCCGCGCCGCTCTAACCTTTTCCCTGGCTCCTCCACGCTGTCTGCCAGCCAACTCAGCGACAACACCAGCTCCCCCCCCGCTCCTCCTCCCCCCGCGCTCCCAGGGGCTGGCTCCTTCATTTACATAAATTAGCGAGCCGCAGGCGGTGCCCGCCTCCTAACGATGTGCCTGTCGTCTCGCTGCCTCCCTCCGTCCCTGCCCCTCTCGGCTGGGGAAGGCTCCCACACCTCCGCCGGTGCCCGCCTCCTCCTCGCCCACGTGGCCTGGCTCCGCTAACAGCGCTGGCCTGCCCCTCACAAATCCCCCTCCCCAACACGGACACACAAACACACACACGCCGTTCCTGTTCTCTCCTCCAGTCGCTCGGCTCCCACAGGCAGTGAGGCAGGCAGGAGAGCAGGTATGCACGGGGACTCCCTGTGTGAGTCCCTTTGGTAGGGCCACCAGGGATCCCGGGCTTTCCCCTGCCTCTCCTCGCTGCCTCCCCCCGGCCTTCCTGTCTCACTCTGCCCCCCAACCCCCTCTTCCGCTGTCTGCTCCAGAGTGGATATCACAGGAGATCAGCCTGGTCTCTGGTGGCTCTGCCCCGCTCGGCACTGGGGCCCTGTCTCTGATGCCCTCAGCATGCAGATGGCCATGGTGGAGAAACAGCGCCTGTTGAAAGGAATGGCCGCGCCGCATCCCAAGCACCTCCATGTGTTTTCCGACTGGTGAACCGTGACGTGTGGGATGTTTCCCCCACACACGGGGGATAATTGCAGAGTGCAGGGATAACTTTCTCCAGAGCCCGACTCTGGTGAACCCAGACTAACATCTGTGGGCCATAAGGCCCAGGCAGCGCAGCCTTGGTGACCCGGAGTCAACCTCTGTCCTGTGTGCCGTGTGGCTGTGGGGATCCCCCCCTCCTCTGGCTCCAGAGCCAGGGACCCGGCAGGCCCAGACCACACTGTAGGATGAGGGTCCGGGTCCTGGTGGAGGACGGCCTGTGAAAGAGGTTTGCGGTTGATATTGTAGTTTTGTTTTTTTATTGGCTGCCGCGGCGCCTCCTGCTGTGATGCTTGGCCTAAGGGGCGGGGCGTGGGGAACTTTACGGCTTGGTGGCTTTTCCACTCCGCGCCGCTGGACCCTGGATGCCCTATAGGGTCCTCATACAACACACACACACACACACACACAAAACATACACACACACACACACACACACACACACACACACACAGTCCTAGAACCCTCAACCTAGCATTAACACGGTGTCAGTCAGTCGGTCGTAAACTGGAGAAGCACATGGCAATTAGTCCAGCACATGAGGCGGGCCACATTTGAGCTGTTCCTCTAAGGTGTTTGTGTAGGCCTAATCCCCGGCTGTGCCCTGTGTGGTGGAGTGGTGCCGTAGCACTGACTAAAGAGCCTCTTTGAGGCGCCGGACCTCCAACATGCGTCACAACACAGCGCTCCATCGAAGAAAGAGCATTCAATGCCGGACTAAGAACAGAAAATTCTATGGTACGAGAGAGAAATCTGAACATAGCATGTTTCACACACAAAAAAACAGGACATTTGATCCCACTTTGAAGATTCTACAGCCTATTCTACCCCCCATCCCCTAGTTTCATTTTCCCGTTCGCTTGTCTCCTTAAAATGCAATTCTGACCTCCTCCCTCTGTTCCGCCCCTCCTCCTCAGTGCCCCCTCTGTTTTCCCTTAGTGTACTTTCCCCACCCCTCTCTCTCTCTCTCGCGCGTCTCTTTTCTTTCTCTGCTGCTCTCCCTCTCTGTGTTATTCATTTCTTCTGAACGTAAGGGCTCTGTGTGCTCATGCTTCACACGGAAATCAATTTCAGCTCAGGCAGCGTAACCAAACAAAGCACTGCGCTCAATTTCAGCGGCATGAGAGTAGATGCAACCTATCTTGCTCATCTCCTAAAACCCCCCCCCCCCCCCCTCCACTCCACTCTCTCCCTCCCCGCCCTCCTACCTCCTTCATTGGGGGACATTTTGTTCTCACCCTGCCGCCATTATGTCAATCAGGAGCAGATATGTGCTGATGTGTGAAGGCAGCTGCTAAATGAATCATGGCAGGCAATGATCATTAGGGCCTGTTTCCTTGGGCTAATGCCTCTCTGTTTCTGTGGTGCGTGGCGGCTCTGTCTCACAGCCACACCTCTGGATGCAGAATGCACCCTCCTTTGCTCCTTGCTTTATGGATTTAGGCACGTGCAAAACGTTATTTGAGCTCGTGATGCGCGTGTGTGTGTGTGTGTTTAAAATAGTTTTGTAAGTCTTTATAGAAATGGGTGTGTCTGTAGATGGACTAGTTGTGGAGGCTCTTAGGCTCCGCCCCGTGTTAGGCCGTGTTGGGTGAACGGACTGGGGGGCCGAGCAGCCGTCTTCTCCCCGCCTCCCAGTCCTCTTTGTGGGGCTGGGCCCAGAGCTTCACTTAATACATCATCCGGATCGGCCTCATTCCTCGCTCAGCTTTTTATTGATTTCAGCCCGACACTGAGGCCGGCGGAGAGAAAGGGCCTTTTCAGGGAGAAGTTAAACGGTCAAGTAGCGGGCGAAGGGTGGCTTTCACCACTTTATTGACGAGGTGGAAAAATGTCACTATTATGGAGGCTCCTTTGAGGAGATAGAGAGCTGATTGGATGAGTGGCCCCGGGGTCAGGCGAGAGCACCGCGTCTCTGTAGCCAAACAAGAGGCGTAAAAAAAGCCCCGAGGAGCTGGTTTGAGCTAGAAGGCCTACCCACCAGTGTGCCGGAGCATCCCCAGAGGGGGGGGGGGGGGGCTGAGAGCTGGGTGCTGAGGGGCGGGTCACCACAGGGAGCTCCCCAGCCTGCTCCCTCCTCACAATACCTCTGGGGGTGCTGCTCAGGTCAAGGCCGGCTCGGTTGCATAACAGCATGCTTTCACATTGCCTTGTTTTGCATTGCCTGCTAGGAGCCTTTTGGCAAGAGCTGCATGTCAGTGGACCTATTCTACAGAGCCATCAATCTAGGCTGTGCGGCTCTGACAATATTAGGATAACCTGCCAGACTTTGAGTATGGATGGAACGACAGTCATAAACTGATATCTTTTAGATATCCAGGCATATCGGAATCCAGTTACAGTAAGTTCAAATAGCCGTCTGCTGGCTTTACCTTCGAGAAGGCTCAGAGGCGGTTTCCTGAAAGGACACGTTGTCTGTGTGTTTGTGTTGCACCCTTTGTCTTCCTTAGACCTGCGGCAGACTACAGGGTCAGAGCTGAAGCTGAATATGTGGCGGCTCTCCTCTGGAGTCAGACTTACCACAGAGGAGGAACCCCAGGAGATAGCAGAGGAACAGTAACCGAATGGCAGGAACAGGCAGAGGGATGTGACCAAAGCATGGCGGTCACTGAGGCAGTCGCTGGAGCATTCCCTGGGTCTGCTGACAGAGACAGGGCATGGCGGGGGGGCTATGTGTTTACCCATAAGTCACTGAGGCAGTCGCTGGAGGATTCCCTGGGTCTGCTGACAGAGACAGGGCATGGCGGGGGGGCTATGTGTTTACCCATAAGTCATTGAGGCCCGGCACGACTGACGTCAAGCCGTCTAATTAGCCATGTGCATCATAGCCGGCTGGCCCCGCCCCCCGGCTGCAGCACAAGACACAGGAACTCAGCAAAGGTCAGCATTCCACAGCGCAGACAGAGGAGGGCTTAATCCGAGGTGGAATGGTTGCTTTTTCCCAAATTGATTCCAGTTTGGATGAGACAAGCAGTGTCTTGTGCTCTAATTGAGCCACTTAGAGAGTCCAGAGAGAGAGGGGCCAGGGCAGGCTTTGAGGAGGCTTCATAGAACAAAGGGTCGTGGGTAAACTGTGGATGTCCCCCTCACATCTGGGCTGGGACCTCCAGAGCAAAGGGGAGCGCGCTCACATGCTCTTCAAAGCTCCCCGAGATGTGCCCCCGTGAAACGTCGAGGAACGCACGCCTAAATAACAAACAAAGAAATTCACAAATGCACATATAGCAATGCACACACACACACACACACACACACACACACACACACACACACACACACACACACACACACACGCACACACACTCACTCGATAGGGGACTTCGGCGTTTCTTGTGAGGGAAATAATGCGAACTCGCCACAAAAGTTTGTCCCCTCAACATTTGTACAACATCAAACGTCACTTGTATGATCTTGATAGGAACAGTTTGAAATAAATATTTTCTCTGCTCCGTCCCAGAGTAAACCCAGTCCCATTAAGAGGAGACCCCCGAGGCGCCATGTCTTCTTACACCCCTTAAAAAAGACTCTCTTTCACAACACGCTTGTCACAGCCATGTCTACATGGAAGGAAAATGTCTGAGCACTCCCACGCACACATACAAAAAAAACACACACAGACGCGCACGCTCATACATGCACACACAGACGCAAAGCACACACACGCACACACACACATTTCACCCACATCCCGTATTCAGAATGCATAATATATGTAATGAAATAATGTTTCCAGTGGGGATGGTGCTGGTGGCTGGGGGATGGAGAGAGTGCACTGAATCTCAATGTGGTTCCCCCCCAGACCCCCCCCTCCCCTCCCCCTGTTTAGTTGCTGTTGTGGTGGTGGTGGGTAAACGAATCATTGGGAGTGAGGGGGGGTGGGGGGTGTAGGGGGGTCTTCATCTCCCTCCATCACCACCGCTCCACAGAGCTGTGTGGAGGTTTGCCGTCGGGTATCCCAGTCATTAGCTCGCTGTTTGAGGACCGGGTCCGGCAGCATCCTGTGTCCGGGCTGGAGCCGGGATGACGCGGCTGGAACCCCTCTGGTCCTCAGAGCGCCGGCCGCCCCGCTCCTAATTGGCCCGCGTCGGCTCCTTTCATTAAAAATTTAAGGCAAACAGGGCCTTTGTAAAACGCTGAATTTGCGGCGCTTAGCGATGGAAATGTGTTTCCACCGGGGCTGTAATGATGGGGACGCCCCCCCCCCCCCCGGCTCCGTCCCCTCCAACCGGGGCGGCGAGGTTGGGGGGGACGGAGCCGGCGGCCCTCCCCGACCAGACTGGGAGATGATACGGGGTGGCCACACTACCCCACTCCGACGCGGCCAGGAGAGGAGAGTTTAACCCCGGCTGACCCTGTCCGCTTCGCCAGGAAATCTCAGAGAAAATCAATGGAGAAGCAGGCTGTGTGTTTTCCCTCCTCACTGCTCCTCACCTTGTCTGACTCCACCGGGCGGATCTTCTCTGTTCCATTGTGGCAGCAGGCGGGGATGGTGTGCGCCCGGCCGGCCTTTGATGATTTAAACATGGCCATTCGTAATGTTTTCAACATCCACATTAATTGCGTTGCCGGCGCTGTGCCCTGCTCTCCTCATCCCCAGCTGAAAACCTGAATAAATCAAGGCTAATTACCTTTGTCTTGAAACTTGTAGTTCCTCAGAGGCAACTTGAACTGGGAATATGTGAGGCTGAGAGTGTGTGTGTGTGTGTGTGTGTGTGTGTGTGTGTGTGTGTGGTCGTATTCGTTTCAATCCAGAGTTGAGTGAGTGTGCCCATCATAGGATATTTATTAATAATAATAATGTTGCTAGATTTGAACTTGTTTGCCTTCCTTCCTCCCTCCCTCCCGATCAGAGAGCTACTTTAACCTTGGCATTGACAGCGGGATGCCTAATGTAACACAATTTAAATCTCTACTGTCATAATTAGCAACTCCACCAATCTAACATTAATAATATACAATGCATGAAACGTGACTTCCTCATGCATGAAACGTACCAAATATCGTCCAGAGAGCATTGCTTTTGAACAGAGAAAAAGCATTGAATATTAAAGCTGTCTATGAGTTGGTTTTACAAGGCGCTCTATAGCAGGATGTGGAGACGTTTGCCTTGTCCTGGAACAGACACTGGCGAAGTATTTTTGTGACTCCCAGATGTTATGTTATCTAAAATTCCCAGCTGTGTTCAGAGGGGTGAAATGAGCTGGAAAGTTCTGTTTTCCTCATCAAACTCAGGAAAATGTAATTAGGGCCTTTTGAGGTTCCCCGTCGCTCGGCAACCCTAAATCAACAATAAAAAAAAGGAAAAGAAACTCTGTCCCCACCTCTTTCATCTTGACACACCTTCTTTGGGGCCGTTCCCTCCCCCTTGGGGGGCCCGGCCCCGCCCAGACTCCGGGGGCCCGGCGATGTGGAGACAGAGTGAGGAATGTGTGAAGCATCCTAGGAAACATGAGCTGCTATTTTCCCACAAGCATGAAAAAACAGAGGCCAGGGCTGTGGAATCCTTGTGACGCAGACTGCCAGTGGGCCAGGAGCGTGAAGAACCGACATAGGGAGGAGAGGGAGGCAGGGAGGGGAGGTTCGGACAGGAGCTGGGACTGGGCCTCGGGTCAGCCTGTTGTTAAGGCTGTGGTCTTAGGGGCTTAAGAGTATAAACTTTGGCGGGGCGGGTGTGGGCTCGGAGTAGGACAGAGGTGACGTATGCTGGATAAAAGGGGTGGGGGGCCGGAGAGGAGGGGAGACGTTCACCCGGCGGTGGGGGTGAGAAAAAGCCAGCGGAGAGAGAGCCACTGGAAGTTCAGCGGGCTCTTTTCGGGAGCTCTCCACACTTCGTCTTCGTTTGGGTTCTTCTTCCATGCAGGCGTCGATGGAGGCAGCCTATTAATTGTTTGTTGGCCAAGTTCTCGTTAAAAAAAGGCAGAGAGCAGCAGGGCTTTTCCAGAGAAGGAGCGCGAGCTGGAACAAGGAGGAGATGTGGGGGGCCGCTGAGAGGCCCCCAGAGGCCCCGCAGACCCCTGGTGATTACCACTGTGCTGTTGCCTCTGTAATGCTTCATACATTAAGACGCGGGCTTGAAAGGAATTTCCAAATACAAAAACAGAGCAAACTTCAATGAGTTCGTCTCTGTGTGTCTCTAGCGCTCCTTTTTCCTGATCTAATTACCGCTGCCTCCGTAATCGCTGTTATATTCATCACAGTGCTCTGTATTTATAGGGTCTGTTTTCATCATAGTAATAATGCCACTCCGGAATTCCCGTGCAGAGATGGAGCGATGGAGAGAGAGAGAGACAGAGAACGCAGAGGTGGAGAGATGGAGAGAAGGAGAGGGAGAGAGATAATACAGAGGTGGAGAGATGGAGAGAAGGAGAGGGAGAGAGTGAACAGAGTGATGGAGAGAGAGAGAGAGACAGAGAACGCAGAGGTGTAGAGATGGAGAGAAGGAGAGGGAGAAACACAGAGGTGGAGAGATAGAGAGGAGGAGTGAGAGAGAGGGGGAACTCGGAGGGAGCAGTAGTAGGGAAGGGCTGCTTGTTGTAGAAGACCTTACTTCTCTTTCCGACGTCCATTGATGTGGAACCAGAGGCACGGCCTAAACGTCAGGTCTACACCGGGCCCGCTGCCCGTCCGTGAAGGCCCTCTGCCTGCCCCGGCTCCCTCTCCCCCTGCCTGCCCCGGCTCCCTCTCCCCCTGCCTGCCCCGGCTCCCTCTCCCCCTGCCTGCCCCGGCTCCTCTCTCCCCCTGCCTGCCCCGGCTCCCCTCTCCCCCTGCCTGCCCTCGGCCCCGCTCCCCCTGCCTGCCCCGGCTCCCTCTCCCCCTGCCTGCCCCGGCTCCCTCTCCCTCTGCCTGCCCCGGCTCCCTCTCCCCCTGCCTGCCCTCAGGGATACCGTGGTGCTGGAGGCTCCACTGGCTGAGGCTGAGGCTGAGGCTGAGGCTGAGAAGGTCCACTGGGCTGACCCTGGTGGTGCCAGACCCGGAGCTGGCACTCAGCCTCGGCCTCGCTCTGCTCTACGGCCCTCATTGTCCACAGTGCTGCAGACACAGTCTTTTTAGTGGAACTTCCACACCATCATTGTCCTTCTGGTTATTCCCGTCTACCTTTGTTCCTTACTCGCTGAGTTTTATGTTTGAAAAGCTTCCTCTCACATGGTCTATCTGTGCTGCTGTCTTGTCTGAGGGGGCCCTGTCTGCTCTCCCCCCGTGGCACCGCTCCCAGTATCTGAGGGTATATATTTAACACCCCCGTGTGAGGCCTGGTGAGAGCGCCTGGGGACTGGGAAGGAAAACAAGCGTGCCCTCTCTCCCGGCCCTTTGGAGCTGGCCTGCTATAAATACCTCCGCGTGGCATGGGAACCTCTGCCTCTCCCCCGGCCCAGCATCGGCCCGCCAGCGTCCAGCCTGGGAAGGATGTGTGGCCCTGGGGGTGGGAGGGCAGGGACGGGGCTGGGATGAGGCTGGGATAAGGCAGGGACGGGGCTGGGATAAAGCAGGGACGGGGCTGGGATGAGGCAGGGACGGGGCTGGGATGAGGCAGGGATAAGGCAGGGACAGGGCTGGGATGAGGCAGGGACGGGGCTGGGATGAGGCAGGGACAGGGCTGGGATGAGGCAGGGACAGGGCTGGGATGAGGCAGGGATAAGGCAGGGACAGGGCTGGGATGAGGCTGGGACGAGGCAGGGACGGGGCTGGGATGAGGCTGGGACGAGGCAGGGACGGGGCTGGGATGAGGCTGGGATAAGGCAGGGACAGGGCTGGGATGAGGCTGGGATAAGGCAGGGACGGGGCTGGGATGAGGCTGGGATAAGGCAGGGACGGGGCTGGGACGAGGCAGGGACGGGGCAGGGATGAGGCTGGGATAAGGCAGGGACGGGGCTGGGACGAGCCAGGGACGGGGCTGGGATGAGGCTGGGATAAGGCAGGGACGGGGCTGGGTTAGGATGGAGGTGGAGGTCTTTCTCTCTCCTGTAATTGAGCGTCTGTTCTCTGCATCTCTCCAAGGAGCCTCCCTGGCGTTTCATCCCCGGCTGCCTCCGCTCCCCGGCTCGTCTCCCCTCTTTTTCAAAAGGCGTCATGTATACTGCATTTAAGCTGTTTTGCCTTATGAAGATTGTATGAATATGTGCTTTTCAAAGTGTTCCAAAAAAAGGAGAGAAGAAGAAATCCCCTTTTCTTCACTCCGGTGAAGCGTTTGTTTTGTTACTCCCCCAAAAATTGATTTAGACTTTTCAAAGGTTTGTTCTTCACAGTGCTGTCTCCCTGTGTCGGTGCTCGACAGGCTCGGCTCATATTTTCAGAGTTTGAGGTAATAGTTTTAAACTGACAGACTAAACATCTCTCTCCTTGGTTGTTCCACTTCTACAGAGTAAATAGTTTTACTCTCATGCACAGTCCTACGCGCGCGCACACACACACACACACACATGCACACACAGAAGTACACACACCGTGGGTGACTGGCTTAGTCTAATGATTCTTCCTTCACGGTTTGCAGGGGGTGTAGAGAGCGCGCCATGTTGTGAGTTTAAGAAATGTGGCTATAGGGCCTCTTAGGCTGTTTGTGTAAGCTCTCTGCTTCTGTCTCTCAGAGCGAACATTGAGGCTACACACACGCACACGCACACACAGAGGAAAGGGCTGACCATCCCGCACAACAACCTCCTGTCACACACCATGATCTGGCCGTGGGGAAGGTATCAGCTTTTAGCAGGCCTGTAGTATCACGTACGCTCATGTACCCGGCCAGCCTGCTATCAACATTACTTCCAAAAATACAAATGTTATCTTTTAGTACTCTGTACATGTGTCTCTGGTGTGTTTAAGTTGGATAGAATTGAAAGCGTCATGTTAGGTATTATTATAAAGGGTTTTCTCTTTCTGCAGCTCTCATATATCCCAGTGTCCCCTGGATGCGTTGGGACATTATCTCTGCCCTCTTTGCCCCCTCACACCCCTTGGTTTTCCCTATCCCACTTCCCCCCCTCCTTCTCCCTCTCCCAGTCCGCCTTCCTCTCTCCTCCTACAAGGCACACTTGTTATTTCTTCATACAAGGTCCTGTAATTAGGTTTGACATAAGCGCAGGGATTAAATATGCGGTTATGGAGGGGGAGAAAAGGAGCTCTGTTACAATCTCAAGGCCAGCTGTAAAATGGAACCAGATTGCTCCACTTGGAGCTGGAAGGTTTGGCCAAGGTGCCGAGACTGGAGCTGTGTGCTCAAACAGCCGGGCTTTCTGAGTTCTGCTACGGCCAGGGAGCAGCCAACAGTCTCCAGCTCAGCTTGCCAATAGACTACTATTACAAATCTGCTGCCAAAAGACTAACACTGACTGCAGCCAAACGATAACTCACCTCTCAGCTAAATGACTATTAATTCCCTGGCCAAATGATAAAGCATCCCTCTGGCTAAATGCTAACTAGCCTCCCCAGCTAAATTATAACTGACAACCAGCCCTCTGACCCCTAACTAATTCCCAATAGCAAAAGAAAGTTAGTTAACTATTTTAAACTACCGTCTAAAGAAATGAGCATTTACCAGAGTCAAACATATAAAAGATGGTCTCGATGGATTGGCAAACGTTTTTACCAAGAATTTTCTGTGAAAAATCTTGAGAATAGCTCTAAAGAATACCCAAGTGACTGTTCTTGTAAGTTTTGACAAACACCAAAATCGAATTCTCCACATTCATTAATGACAGTGACAAACCACTGTGTGTGCGTGTGTGCGTGCGTACGTGCGTGCGTGGCTGGGCCTCTGATAGATCCTAAGCAAATTCACATGCTATCACTCAATCACTGACAGCAAATATAGCCGCCTGGGGTTAAGATCAGCCCCCAATGCACTGAGTGTGTCTCTGGGATTTTTGTCTGTTGTGAACTCTTGAGAGGTCTCACGTGGAACTTTACATTCTTAAATAGCTCTGGCAAAACGCTCTAATCTTAATGAGTCTGAAGAGCAAATCTCTCATCTGCAGCGAAAAGGATTAGGAATGCAGAAAAAAGGGCCAGCCGTTCTACTTTGATGAACTGTGTTTTGAAAATCCCTGGGCCTGAAGTCCTCCCAATGAACAAAGCGTTAGCAGGGAACGGATGTTTTTAAACAACACAACTTATCAGAGAGAAACAGAACATGCATTTAAGTGAAAATACAAAAGGCTAAGCTGGTTCGTCTCCTCAGCAAATGATAAAAGTGGCTAACCCTTTTCACAATCCACTTAGCTAGTTTGGGAAGTCACCCTCAAAGTAGCTTTGCACAAATGATGTGCATTGTGTCCTCGGTGCTTCATCGTCGCTATGTTTATTTATGTTTGTTGCTCGCTTCGCAGTGCTTTTGTGAAAACATAAATAAATGAATTTATAATTATCTGCCTCCTGCTCGGCGTACTACAAAGACTTGTCACGGGCGATAGTTAATCAATTGGGATAGATAAAAGTGCCCAGAAATGGTTTCAAAACTACAGCTTCCAGCAGGCCCTTCTGTGCGAGGATCATCCCCCGCTAAAGACAAGCCAAACTTTACTCCCCTTCCCCGGAATAAATATAGGCGAGTAAGCCATTAGCAGGAAGCGTCGTGTTGCGTTTGATTAAAGACCCTTGACCATATGCTAATGTGCTTCAAATCCAAGCCCTTCTACGTTGGCTCCATGAATTACTGTACACAGCGGTGTGCTGTCCCTGGGCAGCCCCGGTGAGTGCTAGAGGTTAGAGGAGGGAGCCCCTGGCTACTACGCTGGGCTTCCACTTCTGAAAGCGCCGGTGCACAGGGACCTGCTCCTGTCTCCCCCTCTCCCCCTAACCCCTCCCCCCGCGCCGGGCCTCCCCTCCTCCCGCAGCACCCCCAGGCTGTCAGAGGAACGCCACACTGGCTGCTTTTCAACCTCTTTATTTTACCTTTCCTTCCAACACCCCCTCCCTCTCTCTCTTCCCTTTGTTTGCTCCTAATGGAGGCGGCGTGGTAGATTGCTGATCCAGAGCCTGCACCGCTGCACTCCCATGTTAATGAGAGCACACCATCGTGCCAGGTTACCTCCCGCTCCAGAATAAACGGCCGTATCAGTCAGGTGTTGTGTCATTTCTCTCTCTCTCTCTCTCTCTCTCTCTCTCTCTCCTGACGTGTGTGTGTGTGTGTGTGTGTGTGTGTGTGGTGAGAGGGCGGCGGCGTCGCTGCGTGATTAATATTCCCATGTACTTGACCCCTATTGATTGACTGCTGGGACGCAGAGCCACTCACGGCTCGGGGGAAGTCCAAACATCTGGCCACCCGAGTCGTCCTCTGCCGGACCGATAACATCGAGGGTGATCTGTTGCTATCACAGGAAACAAGGTTCCCTATCTAGCATCCCGCCGTCCTCCTGTCCTTCTCTCCGGGTCCCTCTCATAAGCGCATCCCTCTCCTATTGATTTCCCATTAACCCCTTCCAGACTGGGAGGGTCCGGCCACCCAGACACACAGACACCCAGGGATGAATTAGCCCAGAGCGGCCGCTCTCATCTAACTTGATCAGGGCCGCATGACAAGCAGCCCGTTTTCCTCATATCCTGCTGGCGATAGTGGTCATCCTCTCCCCGTTTCTTCCCCTCTGCTCTCCTCCTCCTCTGCTCCTCCTCTCCCTCCTCCTCCTCCCCCTCCTCCTCCTCCTCCTCCTCTCAGCTCCGTGCCAGTGTTCCCGTTGCACTCTGCCTCCAGGTCACACGTGGAGATCAGCATCCCAGCAACAGCACTCGGTGTTCCCATCTGCTTTCACAATACCGTGGCGAAACACACTGTGCACCCCAGCCCGGGTGTGTGTGTGTGTCTGTGTGTGTGTGTGTGTGTGTGTGTGTGTGTTTCCCCGTCCCTCTATGAGTTTGCAGGGGGGACGGCCTCTCACTCTGATTGCTGTCATGGCTGTTATGCAGTTAGTGGTTCATCTTAACGAGGGGTCAATATGTAAATTGGGCTCTCCAAGTTGGGTTGTATTGAAATAGCATTGCCCGATTCACATCTGCACGTTCAGTTATGGCTTTGAGGGCTCCTCTCCCATGCTATTACAGTGGGAGAGAAGAGGAGCTAGTGGTGTGGGTGGAGGCGTTGATGTGTGCCTGTGCTCAGGGGTGGTTTTGCCAGCGGTGCCTTTCAGAGTGGGCGCCGGCTCTGTTTGTTTGGCGGGAGACAACGGGCGCGCGATCTGCTCCAGCGGGCGCTTCCCCACCTCCCGTCAGCGTCTGCGGCCAGGGAGAGCAGCTCTGGCGGGCGGGTGGAAGAAGCACCAGCCCCCTTGGTTTGAGCGCGGGGCGCCTCCACCGGCTCCCCTCCCCTCTGAAGCACAGCCAGCTCAGGGGAAGGGGCTTCGCTGCCGTGTGTAAACTACGGCGACAGGAGGAGGTCAACAAAGTAATGCCGCCCTCTTTCTCCCCCGAAACACATTGCCATGTGGCTCTGTGTTGTGCGGCCCTCCTCACTGGTGCTAGTGCGTTTAAGTGACTGTTCCTGCCTGCAGAAGAATGGTCCAAGCATAACCCCATTGTAGTCTTTGATAAACTCTGGAAAATGCACGGTATAATCTTGGGACGGGGCGCGGTTTAAGGGCACAATTGCCGTGGAAATCTACCATGGCAAACATATTTTATAGGAGAGGGAGGAAGGGAAAGTGGTGAGGAGGAGGAGGAGGGGGGGGGGGACAATAGCTCAACTAATCCAGCCCCTGATTCAGGATTAATATTCACGCCTGCAAATATTAATTCCAGCCACAAGCAGGAAATGCAGAATCTGTCAAAACACTCAAACAAAATAAAGAAAACAAAACAAACAAAAAAAAAATCATCCCTGACCAAATAATTCCCGTTTGGAGTCTTTTGATTTTCCACCAAAGCTCCACAGACCCGTCTCAGCGTTCCCTGCCATGCCTGTATTAATCTTCATAATGATTTCTTTATAGAAGGGTGAGAGCAGGGGGTAGCTGAAGAGAACCGCATGTTGTTTTTGGCTATTCTCCCTGCTAAGCCCCCGGTTTCAGATCTGGATTTGAATATTTACAATAGAAAATAATGGAGGTTATGAAAATAATTCCCAGCAGAGCGGGCCTGTAAGTTATAGGGGTAAACACTGCCTCCCAACTTCAAAGAAGGCCTGAGATGTTGGCCCCTAATCTGATGCACAGAGGGCTGGCTAGCTGCTGGGTAGGGCAGGGAAAAGAGCGAGGGAGATCCAGGGTACAGTTTGGACCTACCAGGGTGTGGAGAGGCAGTGGGCCCAGCCCTGTCTCGCCCTGAGCGGTGTGGGGGCTAGCCGGCCGGCCGGCCCACTGGAGCCTTATCTGAGCAGTCTGACCGCAGCTACACGGCCTGCTAGCCAAGGTGTCGCGGCTCTGATAGAGGGCTGGATACGCACTAAGAAATCAACACACACACGCATACACGCACACACACACACACACACACACACACACACACACACACACACACACACACACACACACACACACACACACACACACATACACATACACATGACCTGGCAAAGAGCCTGCTTTGGTATTTTAGGCGTGTCCTCTGTTGGCACATAGGACCATTGTAAAAACACACACACACACACAATCCACTTCTAAGAAGCCACGATGAACCGGCCTGACAACACATGCAGGCAGTAATCCTACAGTAGGGGGTAGGAGCCTCTTGTGTGTGGGCCTGAAAGGCCATTGTGGTCTTCAAAAGAGAGCCTTACAGAGGCGCTGTCCATTGATAAGGTCTAATGTGATGAGGGCTGGCCAAACTTCATCTTTTATACATGGCAACATTATATGAAAGGTCAGCTTATCTTAATCCTCCAATCGGCGGCATGCAGGCCCGTGGCTCTCCGTTTCATGAACTTCAGCGACTAATCTGGCGGCTCATTCTGAAGATGACTGGTTAGCATTATCTCCTCCACTGTGAGGCCAATCAGGAGGTGCTTTTTAACAAACTGGGAAGGGAGGAGGCTGCTCTTCCTGCCTCCTAATCAGCTCCTATCATATCCCAGTATCAGCTGGACAGTGGAGGGCTTTATCACGGCCGGCGATTAATCACCAACCACTGTCTTGACCCCTTGTCGACACGACACGGGAAATGGTGCCTATTCGACGGCCGTCTGACTCGCGGTCACAAAATGGCAGCTTCCAGTGTAGACTTTGGGCCTTTCGTCGTCCATGTTGCCTCAGGAGAGAGCAGTTCTCTAGGAGTCTCTAATCGTGTCATTCTTCTCTCATTTGCCTTACTTTGAGCCTTTGTTTGTTCACTTCCCGGTCGTAGAGGAGCTGTTCCATTCTTTTTCTGGCAACACAAAGTTCTTCTTGACATGCAAGGAGAGAGAAACAAAGAGTCCTGGAGTCTAAACAAATTGAGGACAGACTACGCACACACAATTGTGAGGCAGAAGTCTCCACCAGGATCTGTAAATTAATGCAGGTCGCCGAGGTGCGTGTCTCCAAACTAAGATTGGGTAATTTGTTGTTTAGAAACCCTTTGTTCTCCTCTGAAAGTGTGTCAAATGTAGACAGATGGTGAAATATTTATTCCTTGACTGCGGTTTGTATTAGAGTGTTATTGTTTGTCTCTTTTTTGTATCCTGCCCCTAATTTGCCAGTGGTACAGTTTTCTGTGGGAGTCTAACAAACGCACATCAACTTTAACAATGGTAGACCTCGTGCTGTACCCTTTAATTAGAAGGAAATTGTAAACAGACAGATGCCTTTTTTTAAAGGATTATCCATACTTTATGATGGCGCGTTTGAAGTCAGGAGGCGTTCTGAATCAGCAGTGTACGCATGGGGCTCTTATAGGACATTGTTGTTTTCAATTATTTTCAGTCATACTTTTCGTCTGGATGAAGCAAGGGATCATTAATTATTTAAAGGTGCAATCGTGGCTGTTTATCTGGGTTCTTAAAACCGGGTTATCTTTCCCGCGTCGACGTCGTTTTCTTTTTTGATTAAAAGGAGCAAAGCGTAATATGGCGTGTCTCCAAATGGCGGCCCGCCTCTCTGCGGCGCTGCAGCTCAGCTGCCTTTCTTGTCATTTAACGTGAACGGTGCCAAGCGTCAGCCAGGAGACGACATCTGACGAGTGCCAGCCCTGCCTCAGAGTGTGTATCCACGGAAAGCAGCACACAAACACACACACACACACACACCCTGCGTGTGTGCGCAGACAAACATCTTCACACTGCCTTTACTGCTCGTCCACACACACACACATACATGCAGTGTGCGAGCACACACTCGCGAATGCACACTTGTCTGTTCAAACACACGCGCACCAACACACACACACACACACACACACACACACACACACACAGACAAACACACGCACACACACCCACACACACCCAAACACCACCACAGAGTATTGGTTGTAGGCAGAGACTGACAGCTACTTGACTGTGCAAATGGATTAACCCGATGGGACCCGGGGAGTAACTAATAGTGATTTGTCCACATATTGATCAGTGCCTGGTCCCTTTAACTTGACTGGCTAGGGAGTCAGAGACACAGAGGCTAACAGTTAGAGGGGCTGGGGAGCCCATGTGGAGGGCTTGGGTGTCGGACGTGACGCCCCCTGTCTGGGGAAGAGACCGGAAAAAACCCCATCACTTTAGACATCCTACTTTCAGAGCACTAGGTTTATTATTTATTTGATCAACAGACAGTTCATTTATTGTCTGGCTTTATGGGAACAGCAGGACCGGGTGAATCGTCTCTTTGTCTGGTGAAGCGTGGTCTGCTTCCAGGACTACACGTCCCTGCGTCCCTCTGCATCTCAAACACCCCCTCTGCCTGGCCAGAGCCCTCACGCCTCTCCAGAGCTCCAGGACCCTTCCCACGGTCACTGTTGTCCACACTCTCCCTCGACTATTACTCCATTACTTCCAATACTTAACTTTCTACTGAGAGCTGTGCCCCTGAGACCTGGGTATTGGGAGATTAGTCTGGGCTTCGCTGAAGTGGACCCTAGAGCCAATCGATCCTGTGAGCAGTCTGCTAGGGGTCAGTCGACCCCGCCGTACGCCACGCACACACACACACACACACACACACACAGACACACACCACCCCTCCACTCAGCTCCACCGCTGATAGATTCCGGCGGCTTGACCCCCGGCCACCCCGGAGCAGATAAGGTCAGCATGGCCGGAGTGGCCTAGGAGCTGGGGAGGCCAGTGTCCGGTCACACGGGCAGGGCCCTAATGAAGTGGTCAGTATTGCCTTTCTGTCACTCAGCCATTACGGCGGAGAGATATGGAGCCCTAGATAGATAGGTGGTGAATGTGCAGGGAGGTGGGTGGCCACAGCGTCCCACTGAGCAGGCGGGGGACCTGTAAAGTGACATGTAAACTACTCTAATATGGACTGCAAGTGACGGGGAGGGAGATGGATGGAGGCGGAGCAGCCGAGTTCACAGGCACTAGTTCATCGGCCTGCACACACACACACACACACACACACACACACACACGCGCACACACACACACACACACACACACACACACACACGCACACAGACACACACGGAGGAAGAGATACAAACAGCTACAGGGCTAGCTTAGAAAGCGCAGGCCATCTTGTGCTATGTTGATACATCTTCTGGTGGATGGAGTTTAATGAACGGATTTGGAGTTGAACAAATGAAAACAAAAATGTATTTCACAACCCTTTCCTATTTTCACAAAATGGAGTGTCGTCTTCGTAATGATCATTTTCTTTTTCATTTACTTCTCCACCACTTACATGGTGACTGGCCAGTCCAATGCTTGTTTTGGCAGATTTCCCACACATTTCTCGCATTTGGATTTAATTGTATCCCAGATTAAACTAACGACTGCGACTGAAATACGGAACGAGGAGCTTATTGCCTCGGATCACACGTGTTAACATTTAAAGAGCACTCTCTGCTGTCAGGCTTTGCACCCCGTTAAAGACAGCCAGCCACTCCGGATGGACCAGATGTCTGGACAGACAGCCGAGGTAGAGCTGCCCATAGCCCAGCTCAGAGTGACCTCCTCCAGGCCTGTTGAACCACAGGCCCCTTGTCCAGGTCACGGCGCTCCTCACCTCGGCCTGTCACGCTCCTCTCTGCGGAGCCGGTCAGGGGGCCGGGGAATCCCCCCTCAGTCAGCCAGCTGCCGCCATCCCAGACCCCTTGGCATTCCTCCGTATCGCTAACTATTTAGTTGTCAGCGATTTGGTTAAGTGGAATTGACTTTTATCTGCGGTGTGCTGTGGGGCTGCCACCGGCGATACAGATCCCCTCCTTTAGCCGGCTCCTGTCTGGTGTCAGCCCACTGTCACATCCAGACCCATTGCTATTGGCAGCTGAGCCAGGCATAATCAATAGCCCGGGTCAGGGATGGCCTGCGGCCCTGTTGTGCTCCGGGGTGGGCTATTGATCCGACACACACACTCCCACAGGTCGCCCCCGCGCCCCTCCTACCGCACCAGGAAGTCATGGCCACAGAGAGAAGGAGAAAGGGTTAGAAAGTGAGGGATAAGGGACAGCGCTTCAGTGTGTGTGTGTGTGTGTGTGTGTGTGTGCGTGTGTGTGTGTGTGTGTGTGTGTGTGTGTGCCATTTCTATTCCGAGCGTGTACAATGGTCCTTTTCAGCATGTTATACAAACCTTAGTCCTTGGAGACTGATGACTGAATTATGAATGAAATCAACAGATCCTTTAGTAGATTTTTGAAAATATGCAATCTGATTTGATGGAAATGGTTAAGCTCGTATTCATTCTTTATCAAACCTCTTTTGGGGTTAGAATGAGGTTGGCTCTGAGAACTGGTGGTGACATTCTACATTGTGAATCCACTCCAAAGGCTATAGCAGCGAGCAGGCTAAAGCAGGGCCTGGACTCATTCACTCTCAACTCCCACGCATGAGGGCCAGATGTTAGGGGGATCCCCTCAGCACACAGGCCTCTCATCTCTCTCTCTCTCTCTCTCTCCCTCTCTCTCTCTCTCTTTTTGGATGGGTGGAGCACCTGTTGTTGCCGCCCACATCCGCACTCCGTCCAATGAGCTGTGGACTGGTTGTTTTTGTAGCACTTTTAAACGCTGCTCCCCGGAGCTCCTCATCAACAACATAACAAGAGCTCATGGGAACAATTAAACACGGGCTGTAAGTCAGGTTGAAGCGCAGAGGTAGAAATAATCATCAGAATGTTGCCAAACAGAGGGGGGCTCCAGGGGGAGCGTTCAGTTATCACAGCCTGTGTGCCTCTCCATCCTGTGTTCCCCTTAACTGAAACTCTGTCACTGTCAGGAGCCTAGCCGACAAGCACGTTTACCCAGCCCCCTGCACTAACCAGGCCCGGGTGGAATTCAAATGTCTGTTGTACACCCCCCAACCCCCCGACCCCTCCTCCATCATTGACAGTTGAATAAATCTGTATTGTCTAAGTGACTTTGTTGTTGCATATGAGAGATGTTCCGCAGAACATGCAATTATCTGCTTTATTACAGGAATATGTCTTGTTCTGGTTACGGGGAAATTAAGTTTCTCCGGAAATCTTTTTCATTTCTTATTTTAAAAGCCCTCCGTGGTATGGAAGGAGAAATTACTCAGAGCAATCCGTTTATTACTTAATGCAATCTGGGAATCATAAGATGCTGTCCTGAAATAATGCAAATAATTACACATTAATTTGGTTTTCTCTGAAAATAGCTTATTAATTTCAAAGGCTTGATAGAAGCCATATTGTTCTGTTTTTTTTTCTTCTCCCACTGAAAGACATTTATTATGTGTTCTGACTCCGAGGGAGAGAGTAGAATAAGAAAGAGCAGGAGCTGTGACCTTGATTTTGTATCATATACTATATGTATTAATATATATATATATATATATATTTACACAGTAGTGTGTGTTGCTGTTGTTTCTAAATCCGGTCTCTTTCTTCTTCTGTTCTTCTAGGTGGCGGTGTCATCCTGAGCGGCTGTCTTTGTCTCTTGTGACTTGGGAGTCCCTAAATCCCGACCCATAGCTTTGGAAAATCCTGGAAATACCTGGACTTCTAGGAGTACGTCACCAAACAACCTACGGTGCCCAGGCACCCAAACCTATAGCTTTACATTTGCCTTGAGTTCTTAGGACTGACAAAGAAAGAGACAAAGCCCTAGTCTTCAGCTGTCCTCCACCACTCCACGCCGCCTGCTGTGACCGAGAGGCCGCGACCTTTCTGCCTGCCGGCATCAAACACACACTTGAAACGAGGGCGCAGTCAGAGAGGCTTCCGTGCAGCGTCGACTCCGACCCTAAACCCCATCAGGTAAGGCTGTGAAGTCCATCGCCCCACCCCTGCTTCTGCTGGTCCGGGCCCAAACCCTTTAACTCCTTCAGGGCTTTGAAGCCCAGCAGACCCCACCTCGCACCGCTCCCCCTCTGAGCCAGCGTGCCGGAGAGGCTGCCTGATAAACGGCCCGCTTTCATGCACTCCCCCTCCTATTTGTCCTGCTCGGACTCGGGCTCCCTGAATACGGGGAGATTGTTTGGTTGATAGGTGCTCACCTTCGGCTCTTTACTGACCCCCCGGCAGGCTGCACCAGCTCCAGCATGGGGAACATGGAGCCGCCCGACTGGGCAGCCTGAAGGCAGGGGAGCACAACACACACACACACACACACACACACACACACACACACACACACACACACACACATACACACACGCACATGCACATACACATGCACCTACTCACACAAGACACATATAAACAAGCAAAAAAAAGTTCACAGGCCAGTGCACGGTATGGGTCCTCTGCTGGGCATATATGCATGTGTGTATGTCTGTATGTGTGTGGGTACACACGCGTGTGCTGGTGAGTCTTGTGTGTTTTTGTAAGTGCGTGTACACACATCTGCTTTGCTGGCAATGTATGTATATATATAGTGCGCTTGGTCTGTTGAGAATTTGGAAATGCGTGTTAGTGCTGAAAGGCACTGGAGTTCAAGGGTCATCATTTCCATACAGAGTGACTGTGGGATGGGTGTAGGCCTCAGCCAGCCAGGGGTATAGCTATCTGCACACACACAAGGTGAAGATACACACTGAGGCTTCATTAGCATCGGAGGCCATGGTCCTCTAACCTCAGCCTGATGGAAAGTAACGTCTTGATTCATAACCTAATTATTCCCTAACAAGTTGGCATAGTATTTGAGTTATATTTTGCATTAAAGCTATTTTGCAATACAGCTCCTTTATGACATGGTCCATAATGCACAGAGCAACAATTTTCAGTCAGTCATAAATAGTAAATCCCATATTACCTGGATTATGTTAAGTCACTCTGGGTGATTAGGAAGTCTGCGTGATTTAGGAGCCCGTTTTGAAGGTTTGCATTCATTGACTGTCTTTTGTTATTTCTTGGAAGAAGAGAGCTCATGGTGGGGGTATGGAGGCTGTGACACAGAGACCCACTACCTGTAAAATAGGCAAACCATTTTATTTCTGCCCCGAAAGATAAAACGACAAACCTCGTAGCTCTTTAGCTGTTCAGAATGAGGTTATTGGGTGCTGGGTAAATAATCCTGATTGAAAGTAAATGGTGTTTATAGAATTAAGCAAATAAAGAGAAAACATGGCAGACAAAGCAGCAGGATGCAGAAGAGAAGCACTATCTGTGAGGCTCCAAAGAGCTGGGGGCCTTTGTTTGAAAAGTTCAAAGTCATTTTTGAAAAAAATTAGGTCACCACAAATTATAAGCAGTGAGCCATCATTTATGAAAGTATTAGCGAGTAAAAAAAAAGGAAACCTAAGACATTTTTTTTGCTTTCTTATGCATTTTTAAGAATGTTGTTTTGTGCGTGTGTGTGTGTGTGTGTGTTTGTACGTGTGGAAAAAATAAAACACTTCAAAGCATTACGAGAAACAATCCATCTTTGTAAAGCTAATTAGAGACGTGATCTGAAAGGTATTTTTGCGAGAGGCCCGTTGCGTGGCCCAAAGGGTCACCTGGCTTTCAATAAGGCAAAGATAATGCAGCGAGAATGAGGGGTGCAGAGGGCTCCAGTCAGGGGGGGGGGGGGGGCCTGCCCTCCTCCCTGGCTTCCTCCCTCCTTTCTCCCCTCTCCTCCTCTCCTCTCTGCTCCCCCTCCCTGGTCTGTGCGTTGGCTGATGGAACCGTGCTCCTAGCCCTGGGCTCCGGGCTTCAACACCCAGCTCTGTTCCGCATGTGGGCCACACCGCGCTCCGCAGCAGTCAGGGTCGCTCCCTTTGTGCCGGCCCTCTTTGGCCTCCCGGTAAAAAAAGACATGCATGATTTCATACATGAAAGATATATGTAATTGGACAGCAAGGCCCATACAACCCATTTACAATTCCAAACAGAATATATTCAAAGCAATTCCCCCTATCTTTACCACGCTTTTTGGGAGGAAATGCATTTACACATACAGTATAAATAAAATTATATATATATATATATATATATATATATATATATAACTGTATACTGTATATATATATATATGGATAGATGTTTGGCACTGTTTTATTTGCATGCGTTATATTACATGTGGAGATTGAAAGAGCAGAGGCTGTGCCAGTATATCTCTCTGTTCCACTTTATCACACTGTGGCTGAGGCAGCTGGCTGCTGGCTTCAGGGGCAATGCTGCAGCCGTGGCCTGCACTCCCACACCGCTACAAGGACCATGCCCGATTATTGCTGTAATGCAGAACATTGCCATAAATAAAGCATCAAAATCTGCATTCGTATTATTACTAGATTCAAATTGCATTTGCTTTCAAGATTAATTTGCGGTCTATAAGAACACAGTCTGACAATCCACGCTGAAGTTATCACACGGGGAGTTTGTGTCTATCAGTAATCTAGTGCACATGTTTTCCTGCCTGCAGCCATGGAGGGAATGTCACATTGCAGCCTGTCACTTGACCACTGGGAGAGTATGACCTTTTACAGAGCAAATATAAATAAGAGCAAATAGTTTTTCCTCCTGTTTGGCATCTACTTTTTTTTTCTTTCTCTGATCTCCATCAAAACGAGCTGTTTAAGTGTTTTAAATTAAATTGATCATCCCCAAAGGTCACAAGGACACAGGCAGGTCTCTCTGAGCTGGCCAGCCCCTGACAGCATTAGAGGGACGGATCATTTGTCATAGCGTGTCCTCAGTCCGTCTGCAGCAGCACAAAGAGCTCCTGTTAGCCAGCCTGAGGGAGAAGTCTGAGTCCACCCCCTCCTGTGGCCTTAATATCGGGCCAAGGTAAACACCTTGGTCTTTAATTGCCTTAACAAGCTCACACCTAGCCATTGAATGGCCCCACTAATCAGCTCGTTTTATTGGCTCCTGGGAGCCCAAAGGCCGGCCCACCTCCCCTCCTCCTCCAGCCTTTTGGGGGCCACATGCTGACAGCAGACACTCTGTGCTACCTCTCTCCGAACCTGGATCACCTGCCACAAAGCGTGGGTTGGTGTGGTGGGGATAGCTGGACTGCGGCTAAGCATCCCATAGTTCAACCCCAGTCGCCACGGTCACCTGCAATTACTCCCAGTTCACGTCCAGAGTAGACCGGCGGGGCCGGGGGAGCAGGTCACACCTCTGGAGGTTTCTGAGGGCCGGGTAGACCCACAGGGCTCCGTCTGCATCCTGACTGGCTCACATTGACTCTTTTGGGCTGGATGTTTAGGAGCGAGCCCCGCGTGCACAGGCTGCGTCTCCGCTGCTGGTCAAGAGCACGCTGTGACATCATGTTTGCATAACCTCACCTCTTCTGTTCCCCGACCTCCTTCACCAAGCTGTCTGTCTGTCTGTCTGTCTGTCTGTCTGTCTGTCTGTCTGTCTGTCTGTCTGTCTGTCTGTCTGTCTGTCTGTCTGTCTGTCTGTCTGTCTGTCTGTCTGTCTGTCTGTCTGTCAGTTTTGTTTTTGCCTTTTGTTTTCAAGGCAAAATGTCTTAAAGGATTAGTTTTATTCAGTACCATGTGGTTTGATTAGATTGAAATAGAATGTTTTATAAATGAATCCGTGGTAGATCAAAAATTACTGGCCATTGAAATCAAACCCAAATTGTGAACGTATGTTGAACTTTTACTGTCAGTCAATTTGGCTGGCAATACAGAATCCCACACAACGTTTATGGGCTGTGCAACAGCTACTTCTAAATAGACGAAATAAAAAAAAAACTTACCATTACATCATGCCATCATTGTATTTCATAAATTGCTAAAAGTTATTTGACCTAATCTGTCATTAATATTTATCCTTAACATTTTAACTTTTTTTTACTTCAAAAAAGTAACATTACTCCGCAGATGTCCATACTCCTACTATGCCTATTTTTTAACTCTTATCTTTTAGGATGGGAGTTTTTCGTATAAAGGTATGTGACGTGCAGTGTTTTGCACAGACCACGTTTCTGAAAGCTGAATTTATTTGCGTATTGGGGTTGCATGATTTCATTTCCCCTTGGTTTTCTAAATCCTGCAATGCTGAGAAAACACTGGTTTGGGTTGTATTATATATATATAACTTTTAAGATTATAAATTATATAAATATGTGGCTTGCTGAAATATTTTCATAGCATTGTGTATCCTAGCACATAAGCCAACCTTACATTCTAAGAGTGACTGAGAGAGGCATCCAGAAGCTTTGTCGCAAGGGATTTGATTTGGATGTTGACCCTTGGCGATAGTCCTAGATCTGCCCTTCTCTATCCGGTTCCACCTGTCATCTCTCATCGCTTTCGATTTGAATGCCTTTCTTATATTTTGGGGGGAAATATTAGGCTATATTCAGATCTGAAGTGTGCAAGTATGAATCGTCAACCCACAATTTTTGCGCTTCAAATGTATAATTTTGTTCTTCGGCAATATATTCAATTATATTATTTTAGTCCTTTCATTTCATACAAAAGCCGGAGTGTTGCTGTGTTGCACGGAGTAGTAATATGGCTCTGATTTGCTATCCCTCTATTTTTTGCCCCCTTGGCCGTATCCCCCTCTCAAAACGCGCAAAGCCCATGTGTCACCGCTGTGTCTGTCACCAAGAGAGCCTATGACAGCAACTCTCAGGATTTGTCCATTATTCACTATATGTCCCCATAGACCTGAAAATATATGCGCTGATGGAGGCCTAGTTTGCGCCTGGTTTATAACTGGACGGTAGACCTCAGTATGCGCATTTATTCTGCTGTTCGTGTTACATTTTATTGTTGTCTCATTAGAATTCTGCAAAGGCTTATATATTTTGTTTTAATTTGTTATACTATATTTTATGATAAAACGTTGGAAATTATTTTTAATTAAAAACACGTCGTAAAAGCTTGATCAGAGTAAAATGGTCAAGATTTTAATTATTTGAGGCCCAATCACAACAGACTTAGAATTTGAAAGTAAAAATTTGCATACTTGTTTATTACTATCAAAAATAGTAGTATAATTATGAAATAATAACAATGATGATCATATATTATCTAACCTTAAAGATATTAAATGGATGAAGCCAGACAGTGTGGTAGGAGATAATTCTGCTCCAGATGGACTGAGGCTTGCTCCAGGCAGGTTCAGATACAAATTTTTTTTTTTTTTTTTTTTTTGCTAGTGTTAGGGAGAGACATCAGCACTGCTTTACTGAACAGAAGATTGGCACGTTGCCTCAGTCCTCAACACTATGTCTTGATAACGCTTGGGTGTAATAATCTGTGTAAAGCACTGCAAAAAGAAACTTTAGAATTTAAGTGTGTGTCAGTGAGTGAGTGTGTGACTGTGTCTGTGTGCGCGTGTGCATGTGTGGTGTTTGTGTGCGTGTGTGTGTGTGTGTGTGTGTGTGTGTGTGTGTGTGTGTGTGTGAGTGGTTTCTTTATATATTTGTTTATTTGTGCGTGTTGTGTTTGTTTGAGTTAATGTCGGCTGGTGTATGGACGCGCGTACATGATAGAAATTGACTACTTGATCACGATTATTCTTTACTTTCATAAAACAAAATAATATTTATATTTCGATTTCCAAAATGCATAAAGTTAGTATTGAGAAACCAACGTTGTATGAATTACTGAAGGAAAAAAACATTTCTGAATAATGCATAAGAGCATTAGTAGGGTGCTAGAAGATGCAATAAATATAATAGATAACCGGATCACATTGATATTCCTCGTATGTATTATGTAAATTTGCCACGACTGACCAGAAGGACTCTGGTAATATTTACTCTCTCACGTCACAAACTCTAAATCATGGTCACCATCACCCTAAAAAACGCAGGCCCCTCGCCACTTCAATCAGTATTCATAGAATATATGTCAGTGTGCGTATAATACTGCAGTTTTTTTGGCTAAATGAAAGAAGTCTGGTTCTTATAAGAAAAGAGAGAGAGAACATTTTCTAATTTCGAACATCATTTTTCGTTTCCAAAATGTTATTTCAGTTTCAAATATTGTACAATGTATGCAAATACAAGTTATAGGCAGATTTTATATTGATAAATGTTACTGTTTGTTATTATTTCAGCTAAATGCCTATAACAATTAGGGTAATTGCATAATTTAAATACGTTAATATTTTATAAAATATAATATAAATCTAGACAAAGACAAAAAGACAAACAAACAATAAAAACACACGAGACACACTGTAATCATTTAGTTTTTTTTTATTATTATTACATGAATAACCTAAAGACAAGTCCACATTTTATCATAAGAGGTTTACATTCAACATCGGAACTAAGTATAGTAACACACCTGATAACAGTATAATATAAATATGCAATATATTTCTGGCAACAATAATTACATCGCATAAAAACACGAAGAGCAACAAAAACAGGTCAGGGTTTGGTCACCTAGAGGTTAGAATTGAAACAGCACAGACAGGTTTCGTTTTGATTATATTCTCTTGATTTGGTCAATTCATATCTTAACCAAATTGACACTGGTTTGTTGTGATAATTAAGTCAGTGACTTAAAGTTAAATATACACAAATACACGTTATTATATCGCATGTGTATTATACCGATAAAACAGTGTTTAGAGAGTAGAAAGGAAGACGGTGAACTAAAAGATACAACGTCATTAATGATGCAAACAAAAAGCAGGGAGATAGACATGTCGTACTTCAGGGTTAACAGTTCAATACAAAACATTACCCACATCAACGTGCTTAGTACAACTAGTGCATTTTTAAGGAGCACATGTTTAATTAATGATTAAAATATGATATATTAATTTGGAGTGTGTGACACCCCCGATTAGTGACTGGATGGGCCACATTTATTTAATTCTAAAAAGAGACAGTGCCAACTTTAGAAATAGGACTTTACTTAGGCCTATCTCTATTAGTTAATTAAAAGCCAGTCTGATTACTTCATAATTTTATTTACAGCACTTTATTCAAAATATGTTTTCTATAAGGGCTATTTAAAAAATATTTCTTACAATACCATGTTGGCAATACACCGGAAATAATATGGTATTGATTTTGATTAATACATTAGCCTACTTTAGCTAATGATGCATGCATTTAAGTGTAGATCTTGAGATATGGTATATGTTCGATTCTCAACCCAAAATATGGGCTTAGGCTGCTGATATAGTAAAGGTGACGCCTAAGACGTCGAGTTATTTGTCTTAGTATTCACTCAGTTCCATTCTATTCGCGTCAACGTCTCTGTCGTTCAGTACAGAAGGCCAGCGTGTAGGCTACTGATTTGCATATAAGAAAATGTATAATGGCATACTTCGTGTCTGATGCCACCACTCTGGCACATGTGGGCACTGGCGGTGACGCTCCGAACGCGGGGGGCGCATGAATTAACTAAGGCAGGTTCATATGTGCTCCTTGATCCCCGTGGTCAGACTGAACATAAGAGGGCGCTCCCATTGCACCTGGTAGCTTGTACTGCCCCATTCACCCCAGGAACAACGGAGGGCCGGACCACAGCAAGGGCTTTACACTGCACTGTTATCGTTTGCTGTGTTTGCACGGCAAGATCTACTGTATCCACCGGTCTACAGTATAAAACTGTAGTAGCTATTTACGGTAAATTAACTGTACACTGTGTTGCATTGTGGGAACGTGTAACATAGCCTACACTCATTTTTTTATTTTTCTAAACTACTGTGAAAAAATAAGAGTAGGTCTACCTTAGCATCAATTTATTTGAGGGAAAGAACAAACAATAAAAACTGTGAGAAAATAAAATCTATAAGATTTTAGAACCAACCCTACTGCACATTTACTACTGCAACTTTTGAGATCCAATTGGACAAATACATCTGATCAGATCGTACGTCCATTTGAACTCTTTCACTAGAATTACACATTGCCTGTACAAAAGTATGTTTTTTGAGTTAATGTCAATCCCAGTTCACCAATGTAAATCAATATCAACCAACCGCCAAACTGAGTCCAAAATATTTATAGAATTCCAAACAGAAATAATGGACACCAAGAAATGTGATTAAAAAAAGGAAATAAGTGAGCATGATGCAATCACATTTCAAACAAATTATTGGATTAGATTATGTTATACCAGGAGATTATTTAAAAAAATAAGAAGATATTTTTCAGTAAATACTGGTATAATATTTTTAGCACTTAAGACAATTAAGTACAATATTGCACTGTAATGCTGTGTATTTTACAACTATAACATTCATGTATGCCTAAATCATTCAAGTTTATCCTATTTGTGTAGCACGAAAATAGACGGCTATTATTGTTTATTTACAATGCAGTTTATGACAGGTGAATGACACCATCTAATTCAGTGTGACAGGTGTGACTGACATGTCAAATGCTGATTTTGTAGTTAAATCCCTACAACCAACCATCACATCCACGGTGGGTGTACATGATAGTGGAATCCGAAGTATTAATATTCTAAGCATTTCACAACCTAATCAAAGGCCCCAAGTGTGAACAAAACTTTAAAAACAAGTTCTAACTGTCTGCAAAAACACTGAGCAAGCAAATTCCAACCAATTTCCCACTGTGCTATGTGACCACAGCTCTTGTACAGGTAGCACGATGGAACAACGCCAAGATAAAGCATCCAGTTTGTTTGGCTAAGCGATGTTCATGTACAAGGTTTCAGCATAAAAATGAGGTGTAAAAAAGTATTTACGTTTTTCAAATATAGTTTTTTGCTTCATTATGTTTGTTGATCGCATTCTTTTTTTTAACAAATTGATATTCATAGAGAAAAAGAGAGCAGTGTTCTGCAACACAAAGTATAAATACAAGTATTTTTACAGTAATTCCCTGTAACCATAATCTTTATTTTCTTATCAAGATGCTTATTAAAGTACCTCAAAAGTGTTAGACTAGGCTCTTTCAGATTCAACTAATCTGATCTTAATTGGGTTAATTAAGGCTTGAATGTTGAACACAGAACTTTTAAGCAAGGTAAGTTTTTCCTCATATTTAACACTTTTTCAAGCCGTCAGCGATGTAGTTGGATGAGATTACAGTGATAGTTAGCTACACAAGTGAGCTATTTTACTTTTTCGCAAAACTGGTAAATAGGGTTTTAGTGCTATAGGTTTAAAGTTTAAGTGCAATGTCAAACTCTTAAGGAAAATTGGGAAGTTATTTTTAAAAAAGTCACACTTTGGGATTTTGGTTGGTCCAATAATTTATAAAATCGTAATATTTTCCGATAACATGTTTCCAGAAGCAAAACACCTCGATACCAAGTAGGCTAACACTTTTTTTCCCCAATTTTTTTTGTCAAGGCAACTCTGCTCGTCAGAGAATATTTATGATATGATCCAAACAACCATGGGCGTGGCTTATTTTTGTCTCCGTTGTCTCAAATTCGCAACTTCGAATTCGCGCCTAAAGTGTTACACAATATGAAATACGATGTCACAAAAACGACCTTGTACAAGGTTTTTAGCTAACTGTTAAAACATGACTATAAAAGAGAGTATTTATCATGTTTTATTTTTTTAAGCCGCCAATGTATGTCCCTCCTTATGATATCGGCTGACATTTTGGTAGGCTAGTAACACCCTTTATGCTGTCCTCGCTGTTTTTGTGCCCACTGAGGTGCAAATAATTGTATTGGGATTACAACATAATAGATTAACGGGTAGTCGATGCAAACGGAGACAATAAAGCAAATGTATATATTACAGTCGCTCACAATTAATGTTAGTTGGCTCTGGCACATTTAACATAAGAAATTATATAGGCATAGGTGAGTGGTAGCTTATATTATGTTGACGCAGTTTACGCAAACAAATATCTTACTTCTCTAAACAATAGGGCTACTGCAATTAAAATTACTTCACACTTTTTATCACAGAGAAAATATTGTGACAAGCAACCAGTTTTATTTGAGGGGGGGGGAAACGGTTTGATACTGCAATATTTCTGCGTCATGTTTTGGAGCTAAGGACGATACAGTAGGCTAGCCTTTCATTTCCATCGTGAAAAACCAGTGCAATACAATAGCACTTACGGTAGACCGTTTATTACTGTAAAACAATTGGTGCTGTTCAACAATAAAGTTACGGTACAGGCTTTTTGTTGCCCTATGAAAACAGTATGTATATGCTACATCACAATATACTACACATCACGGTATGATTGTGTTACCTGTATTATGAATTGGAATCACGGTAAGGTTGCGTGAACGCCAATATCACGGTATTTTTTTGTATTTTACCCGTTGAAGTTTAGCCACGCCCACTATGGTCTCCTGCAATGGTGAAATGAAAAGTTCGAATTTGAGGTATTTTAGCCATTTCCAAATAAATTCTCTCTTTTGCTTACATACCAACCCAAGGAACGTGCACTGGCGCACCTCAGATGTTAATATAATAGCATAAATCCCCAAATCCTTAGGACTACAAAGTTCATTATCCTTTTATCCTTTTATAAAGTTAGGCGACTATTGTAGCATGCTTTTATCTTAAATGCTTTCACCCTCCCTCATTTCCTCTGCGTTCCCCTCCGAGTTTTGTTATCCCGGGATGACACGCGTGATGCTTCAGGTTAAGATACTGTAACGAACACGTGCGCGTGACACTCACACACACACACACACACACACACACACACTCACACACACACACACGCACACACATTAATGTTACACACATGCACTCACGCACATAGTCGTACAATTGACAAACAGACTAAATAATAGAAATACCATTCTATGTTAGGTCTAAACAATAAGCAGTATAGCCTGTCTACCTACATAACGCCAGGACATGTTCGGTTAGCCATGAGTTCCATGGATTCACTTTTTTTAAATGCATACTTTAATTACTGGTTATGTGATTGTCCCACTTTTTCAAGTGGACAATGGAGTGAGTAGCTTTAGTATTTTCTTTGTCATGACTGTCATGCAGGTTATGTTGAATTTGCAATGCCACTCATCGACATTGCCTGTTGAGGTTGGCACGTGGACAGTTTTTCTTCCCGGAGAGACGCAATTGAATGCGCGTTATACAAAGGTTCGCAGAGTCTGTCATGTTTTTCTTTCAGGAAAGGGTTGGCCTACATCTGATGAGCTTTCTTTAATCGCGTATGTACAAGTTAATTGTTGTAATAGGGCGCTTATTATTTATTATTTATGAAGGTAAGGGTTGAATTATATTTACTGGACAAGTCAGCCTATAGGCTAGTATCGCATTCTTTATTATCTTACTGCACCTCTATCTCCTCACACACTCTCTTTTCTACCCATTCATTTTTACAGTCTCCCCTTCCCGAGAGAGTCGACACATCGCAAATCCTAGAGATCCTTTCTGTCTGCCTCTCACACCACAAAATATGAGCATCTCTGTTCAACTCGGGGCATAATATCCTCCTCAGCCTATACGTTGATTTGGTGCAGGTGAAGCAGATTTTGTTGTTGCAAGAATAACGATGGAAAACTAAAAGTGCAAATATGTGCTACAAGTCTATAAACCCAATGGCGCTGACTATCAATACAGGACACATTCATGTAAGCAAACAGACACAGATCACACACACACACACACACACACACACACACACACACACACACACACACACACACACACACACACACACACACACACACACACACACACACACACACACGAACACGCGCACACACACACATACTTCTGGTAGATGTTGCCTTAGATTCAAGATATATCTAATTTCGTACCAAAAATGTGTTTATATGTTGGTTTTGTTATTATCTATCTAGAGAAATTATTTAGCATATAGGTCTGCTTTGTATTTTGCATTAGGCCAACTCAGCTAACGTAACGTGTAGGCCTTATGTGCATATTCAATTTATCGTTTTACAGTTTTTCACGCCTTTGCAACTTTAAATTCAAAGAAGATGAGCAGGGTTCCTGATGTCGATTTTTTTAAAAGAAGAATAGCCTACATTGAAGTATTGGCGATAGTCATTCAGAAATATTTCTTCCAAGGGCATTCCACTCCTCAAAATTATAATATGCATTTCCCGTAATTTACCAAAGATCAAATGCTGGCATGTTGAGTATGAAAACGTTTTATGTTTAACTGACACCAAAGTGTATAAATGATCAGTTTCGTGCTACTTTAATAAACATTATGTAATCAATAACAGCACTAAGCGGGTTAGTTGTATTTGTATGGACTAGGACCCTTCGGAGGTGTTACCACAGAAAAGTGTGCATACTGAGAGTAAGGGATTGTCCATTTCTATGGAGAATCAACAATGGCATTATCATGACAAAGAGCCCTGGGAGGCTCAAAGGTTGATTTCTGACATGCAATATTTCAACTTGGAGGAAACGGAACGTTATTTGTGACCATCCAGGCCTATATGACGCGAAAATGTTTTTGGGGGGAAACTAAAGGGGATAGAGAAAACCTGCAGAGAACCTTACCGATCTATACTACAGTTGTTAGTATTGATCAAATGTCACCTCTTTGAACACAGGCGAAGTTCAAAGTTTCTCCATTTATCATGCATAATCTTAAAATAAAAGGATAGGCCATATACCTCACAGAAATATCAACAAGGTTTTTTTTCAATTATTTAAGCCTATAATTAAATACAAACACACAATTTGCTCCTATTTGGATGTCAAAGCCAGCACGATGCAACATATAAGACGACATGTCAGGTTAACCTTTTTTATATAAAATGTGTAGAAATAGATCAATAATAAGACTGTTTTGAGCTTTCAGTTATTTCAGGATTAGCTGTGTATTTTCTTAGAGAAGATGTCATGATAATTGTGTTCTGTGCACTAAATTTTCGCTTGGAGTCGTCAAGTGTACCTCGTTTATTTTTCATGTAAGCAGATTTATATGGTGTATTAACCACACATATACTAAAGCATCCCTAACAACATAACAACAAAATGAGGCCACCTGAACTAGTTATTTTGGATTCGCACGATAGCAGGTAGGCTACAACACGAGTTTCCAAACTCAACGACCACAACATATTTCATATATTGCATTCATTGAAAGACTATCCCAAAATGTATTCATTTTTATGCTGAAATATTAGTATCAAATAGGGTATCATTTGTAGGCTGCACTGTTTTGTTTTACACTGAATGCACTGTCTCCAATCCCCTACGGTCTCTCTTCTCCTATCTTCGTCTCCCTGTAGCCTACTATCCTGGGACAGACTGTATATTATCGAGCTAAATCTCGGTTTTTCATTAAATGTTTCCACATTCTTCTGTTCTTTCAAAAAATCTCACATTTCAAATTTTCACACAAAAGAAGTTTTTCCGCCCTAAATACAAGGTCTTTGTGTAAATTAAAGACGTATATGTCCCAATTAAGCTTTCGGCAGAGTAAGGATACTTTCCAATTTAATGTGGATAAAAAGATGAGCACGCCATGTCTGATTATTGTGATGATATTGCATGTCAATGGCATAAATGGTTTCTAAAAGTTTTGAGAGATGCAGAGCGTAGCCCATAGCTATAGCCTTTCAACCCCGTAAGGTTTATTGCAAACCCAAGTAGCCTATACTGTCGCCAAGCTTATAGCATCTCGAGGTATATATGCATAGGTATTAGTAGGCTGTTGTCTATAATATGCTTATAAAGCGACAAATTATTTAAAAAATCATGCCGTGTTTAATCTCTTCATACTTTTGTTTTTTCTTCGCTCATGACATTACACTAATAATTTAAATATATATATATATATATATTGGCTGATTTTACAATATAGCCAACAGATAGACTCGGTAGCCTAAAAGTGTTTCAGAAAAACTGTAGCCTAAACTAATTTAAGCGAACATGTCATTTTGTTATTTAGTTCTGCTTTAGTTGTCATTCTTAATATCGATTTTTAAACATCCGTATGCACTGTTAAAATGTTAAGCTTTACTACTGTAACATACTTTATTTCAAAAGTATCTCAAACTCTGGCGCCCGTTCAGCTACTGTCTGATCCAGCCACTTCATAATAGCGGATGGCATAAGTGTTAAAACGGTGAAAAAACATACCGTCGTTTGCGTTATATTACCGTTAAATTTTTATATATTTGCATAATAAAATATGTCCAAATGTCTCATAAGACAAAAGAATGGACTTTTGCGGGAACACTGGCTGCCTCGGAAGGGTCTAGTCTTCGTATCCTATGTTAACTTTCGCTGTCTTCTTTCTAATCAAACTCTTACTTTCCGCTGTACTTAATTCCATATTTTCAATTCCTGATCATTACTTTCCTCTTTTTCTTATTCCATCTATCTATCTATCCCTCCCTCCCTCCTCTTCTCCCTCCCTCCCTCTCTCACTCCCGAGCTCTTTCCTTTGCTGAATCTTATTGATCCAGAAGGTGGCTAATTAGCCCTTCCCTTCGTGCCTGTGTAATGAAGCACATGCGCACTGAATTAATCACAGCCATTTTTTGCAGGAAACTAATTAGCAGGAATAAAGATCCGAAGAGTTTTTTTCTTTTCAATCATCAGATCTCACTTTCACCTCTTCCTCGCTCCCTCTAACACAAGACTCATCGCCTGCTTTGCATCCAAATTATTTTTATATTGCCTTTACAACTAATACTTCGTTTTTTACACTCCGCAACAACAAAGATCTTTCTTTTGCCATCCTAAGCGCAAACTGACCAAAAGGGACTGCCTTGATGGGATCTTTAGCCAAATCGTCTCAATACTGGATTAAAAAGCGAGGATCACAAAGCGGCACCGAGAAATTGTAAGTTTCAACTTTGCGTTTGTCTTTTTTCCAGTGTTTCAACGATTCTATTCTTTTCACTTTCGTAGTATAGCCTTATCCGAAGCTATCCCTCTTATTCCTCTTTGCATGTACGTAGCCTAACGGAGCTTTACTATTTTCATATTTTGAGAAATGACAGTCGATCACAAGTTATTTTCATGCAAGTAGTTTGATTTATTCTCAATTTTATTCGTATCATTACCTGTGTTTACATCTGCGTTCGTCCTCGTTCTCAAGACTGGAAGAAAATAAATGGTCAAGATAGCGATCCTCTTCAAGCAGTAGACCATACAAACATGGATTTAAAACAGTTTCGTGCAGTTCGTTGGTATCAGGAAAGGTTAGAAAGGGCTTATTGGTGTCAAGAAACATGTTTTAGGAACAATTGCGATAGGAAAGGGCTGTATTGAGGAGTCGAAGGGTAGCGGGAGCCGCTCATGAGCGCAGCCTTGAAGGGAACACGTAGTCCAGCCTGTGGGTCCGTGTGCGTCCGGCGAAACGGGGAACACCGCCCGCTCTTTTATTTTGACAGATATGGTACTTGGTCGGTCCTGTGTTTTCACCAACATCGTGGGCATATAAAATCCTTTATGATAAGCACATTTTCCTGTCCAAGTAGTCTGTGAAATGTGTAGTCTATTTCCCTCCGCCCCGATTTACGTCTCAGTTCCTCTACTTTTCTCTCTCTCCCCACTTTGTCCATCTTTTTCCCTTATTTTTTTTTATTCCTGTTTGCTTTTTGCCTTTTGCTTCTTTGAAGCGATGTTAAAGTCGATTCTTGCTGATTCCCTGACGGAGTCACATGCAGATCGATCGGCATGTGTGTGTGTTTTGAGAGTGTGGTGTGTAAAAACAGAGCCCCGGGTCTCCTTCATGACAAGAGCGGATCAGTAAGAACTCAGATACCGCAGATCCCGTCACAAGCATGGTTTGAGCTGGTTTGAAAGAATAGAACAGTAGTAATATGACCATTGCATTATAACCTACCTGAGTCTTTCCTCGACATTAGAATTAGGCTACATTTTGTTTTCGACCAATGTTTCTAATGTTTATCATTTGTATACCATTATACTCGAGGCTTTGGTCAATTTATCATAGAAAGCATATGTTACTGTGACCTTCCTTAATCATCTATTACTGCATCGTCCATAACGTAAAGTATTTCTAATTAAATTCTTCACTGAGTCGGCAAAATTTTTATTTGGAGCGTATGCTACGAAACTAGACAATAGTAATTTTTGGTTTATTTGCCTGCATCGTACTGTCTGAAGAAATGCCTAATGATAAACAAAGAAAGAAATAAAAAATACGAGGCCTCATTAAAAAATGCACCGTTCCACTAGTGCTACGACGCGCCTAAAATGAGGTTATTACTATTGGTCCCTCCGATTTACGTGCAGATAGACAGGAAAATGCGGAAACACAATGTTATCCTGACGTTTAGTTAGCAAAAAATGCCCTAATATCCCCCAAAAGTGTAGAAAACAACAGATACATGAGCGAAATGGAGCAAAAGTCGGACGCAGTGTAAAAGAGTGAGCCAGCCAGTCGAGTTTTCGCGACAGAGACGGGAAAAAAAACGTTTGTATGCTGAGGCAAGGATGTGCTAGGTTGGGGGATAAAGAGAGGGGGAGGTTGAGAGGTTTGGGGTCAGACAGCAAGGAACAGGGGACCAGGGGTCATCGAGTGAGTGCAAGAGAGATAAAAAAAGAAAGAAAGGAAACCCCTTCTCGAACATTGGAGGGAAAGCGGGCAGAGAGTGTGATGGGGGAGTAGGATGGGGGGTGGTGGGTGGGGGAAGAGTGGTTAGGGGGTAAGTTATGTTGTATGGTTGCAAAGCGAGCATTGATATTGTGAGGGTCAGCAAGTGGTAAAAAATGTCTCTGGTTTTGCAGAGGAATAGAAACAACAGAACAAAATGTAAACCTTGTTGTAGGACTAGAGTGGAAAAGCAAGAGTCATACAGGGAAAGACCGAAAGAGTAGGGTCAAAGGCAGAAGGGTGTGGATTAGAGGGGGGTTAGGACAGAGGGGTCAGATAGCCATGGGCCATGAAGAAGGGATCCGTGAGGAGGTCAGGAAAACATCCCTAGATCCTACACATTCTCAGCCAGTCTGGGCAGTAGCTACCAATCACATTGATAACTCAGTCAGGGTAGCAGTTGTGTCTGACACAAAGCATTAAGGAATAGCTGCTAAGTAACGGGATCACCGATATACAGTTTAGTTTGTCTTTATTCTTAATGCTACTTAAACCTGAATGAGGTATAAATGGGACATGGCGTTGTCGTGCTAGTGTAGTTTACTTTGTGCCATAACTATGCTAATGAACGAGGGGACATATATATAGTGCTGGTGTTGCAGACTCCTAGGACCAATTTCTAATCTCTCTCTCTCTCCCTTTCTCTCTCTCTCTCTCTCTCTCTCTCTCTCTCTCTCTCTCTCTCTCTCTCTCTCTCTCTAATTCTCTGTTTCTGTCTCGGGCTCTCTCGCTCTCTCCCAGTCCTCCATTAAAAAACAAAGAAAGGCTCAGTGTCATCTCCCTTGCTCAGAGAAGAATGCTGTACGTGATGTTAGCTTTTGTAGAAAGAGGATGTGCTGATTATCACCAGCGAGTCGGAGATCCAATGCTACACATTAGTTGACTCTTGTAGTTTTATCCATTGTAGATTTGTCTCCTGTATGCAATACCGTGAGCAACATTCACAAATTTACCACCACAGGTATAGCATTTCTCATGATAGCTGTTATGTGTTATATTTCAATTATGATTTGGATTGTGTTTTGTTTATCTTAAGTGTGTATACACTATGTGTATTATGGGCTCGTTTCACAATTCAAACTGCTCACAGATAACCTTTTTTAGTAGAAAGCTAATTCTATTTTTTATTTCATTTAAAATAGCCTGGGTTTTACATTTGTTGGTGATCAGTGGTTTAGTTCACAGGAGATGTTTAGTTGCCACACATTTGCATGCTTTTTTGTAAATTGAATTTTAAGATTTTATCATCAGTTTTGTATGTCCTTCTTGAAATGTATTATTCACCATATCATGAGGGAGAGTAGAGAGAGAAAGAGAGAGGTATTAAACATTTACAGAATATAATATTTTGTATTTGCATTCATTTTGAATCACATTATTCCAACATTTACTCGTGTAACATATATGTAATATATGTATTGTAATGTGTGAGTATATGTGTGTGTGTGTGTGTGTGTGTGTGTGTGTGTGTGTGTGTGTGTGTGTTACCATAGAAATTTTATAGCATGCTCTAAATAAAAATTTGTTTTGCATTTTACATGGATACATGTTAATTCCTTTTCAAGTTATTTATTTTTAAAGTAAACAGCATTATTTTTTTCTTTCATTAAATTGTGGTATTATTTTGTGAAATGGCAGATAGATTGGAATCTTTACGGTTTATTATCAGGATCATGCTCATATTATAGCCTATAGTGAAAATGTTGTATATTGTTGTACATGCAGGTGTGCAGTTCCAGTGTTAGTGCTATGTGTCCCTCAGTCCGGACTGTGTTGGTGTCTTTATGACTGGAGGACCATGTGAGTAGTGGGGAGGGGGGTAATGGCTGACAGACAGGGTTCTGGGGTAACACAGAGCTGAGGGAGACAGCGCCCCTGGCTGTCTATCCCCTCCTGCTCCTCTACAGTCTCCCTTCCACTCTGGTTCCCCTCCCTCCCTCTCCTCCCATTCCCTCCCTCCCTTCCTTCATCCCTCCCTCCCTCCTTCCATCCCTAGGGGCCTGGCACCACAGGGGAAGCCCACTGCCATGTTCCAGGTCAAAGAGAGCCCTTTTTAGGCTAACCGCAGACCGCTAAGGTGCAGGCCACGCATGGACTAGCACCGCACGTTTACCAGTGTGGGCTGCTCAGTTTGCCAATGGAGACGTAACCTCAAATATCCACCCGACCAGGTTTTCATAACAATTTGAATGCTACTTTGTAAATTTATTTTTATAAATTAATCAAAAAATTTCATATTTAATAAAACATTTTTTATTTATTTATAATAAAAATAGCAATTGTAAAAATATGAATAATATAAAATTTTCTTTATTGCTGTATCAAAAATAATTTGAATTTTTGCCATGGTTTAGATGGTTGGATAAAATATAATAAAATGAAAGAAAGAATTATGAGACGAAGCATATTCCCTGGAAGTGTGTGTTGAGATTGCTGCGATGCAGAGGTATCAGTGTGAGGGTGTTGGCGTGGACGAGGCGCTGTTATTATGTGGGGAGGTTTGCCGCGGCTAGCAGTGAGCAGGGGAGACACCGACAGTGTGCAGGGAGCATGCCTGCCTGACTGCCTGCCTGTCTGCCTGCCTGCCTGCCTGCCTGCCTGCCTGCCTGCCTGCCTGCCTGCCTGCCTGCCTGCCTGCCTGCCTGCCTCCACCATTTGCTGAGGGGCTGCAGTGTGTAAATGAGGCTAGCGGGCACAGTGGCTCTGATTACCCATGATGGTTTTGAATATGTACGCCTGTGTGTGTGTGTGTGTGTGTGTGTGTGTGTGTCTGTGTCTGTGTCTGTGTGTGTACGCGCAGCCAGGACCAGTTCCACCAGTTGTCCTGCTGCAGCCAGGCCGTATGACGTACGTGTCTGCCATGTCATTAGCAGGGCAGCGGGGAGGTGGGGGTAGAGGAGTGGCTAGTGGAGATGGCACTGATACTCAGGTGTGGATATATTTTCTGCTGTGTGTGTGTATGTGTGTGTGTGTGTGTGTGTGTACCTGGTCTATAATCCCAGAAGCCCCTAATCGGCACACGGGTTGCTCTCTGCCAGCAGTAAACCTTTTTTTACCCTCCCTAGATTTCCTCTCCTTGTCCTCTATTTTTCAGCGCTCGTTCTTTTTGTCATTCTTTTGTGTCTTAGGCTTGTAGTTGGCAGGAATATCTGTGGTTTTCCATTCCACAATATGTTATCGTCTTAACAATCTCTAAATCATTGTGGAGTGGTTGATAGATTTACAATCAAGAGTGTGTGTGTGTGTGTTTTGAATCAAGGTGCAATATACACTTGTTCATTCTTTAATATATCTTCTTTTTTATTTAATTTATATGTTCTGTAAACGTCCCTGTGGTGTTAGGTATTTTTTGGGAGAACGTACTGGAAATATATGAAAAGGCATCTGTGTTTCGGTTTGTCTTAATCCGAGGTAGAGGAGCTTCCAGCTGAGTAGTATGTATATAAACACTGGGCTTAGAGACAGGGTAGAAATGTACCATGCTCCAGTACTCTATTCCATATTACTTCATGAAATCCATTACTTATGTTTCCTCCAGTCCTTTGATCGGATAAAACAGTTGGGCCACGGACTCAAAAACGTAAACATGTCTGCATATATGTTCATGTTATGCTGTGGTGACATAATATACTATTTGTATTTACAAAATGAGCACAAACTGAAATGATGTAAATGTCATGGTGATCGGAGTTCTCATTGAGTTTCTATAGCAGTGACAGAGAGAGAGAGAGCACCCCTGTTCTGTTTACCTCCGGAGCTGACTTTAGCACGGACCAGAGTGAGACATGCAGGTGCATGGCGATGCTAGAGTGTGTGTGTGCAGTAGCGAAGCCACAGGAACTGTGTGTGTGTGTGTGTGTGTGTGTGTGTGTGTGTGTGTGTGTGTGTGTGTGTGTGTGTGTGCGTGTGTGTGTGTGTGTGTGTGTGTGTGTGTGTGTGTGTGTGTGTGTGTGACAGCGGCGACCGTAACTCCAGCAACCGCGCTCTACATAAGCAGCATATACGTACCCACGGCACGCTGGTGAGGCAGGGCTGGAACACATTGCAGGGCAGGCACCGATTGAAGTGAGCCGGGGTCTGCACCCCGTTCCACCGCCCCTTCCCTCTGCCCGGGACCCTGGAGGCCAGCATTCCACCCCGCACGCTGGTGCTTATCATCACAAAGGACAGCATGCATAAAACATGGAGGACACACAGACAGAGGCGGCCGGGGTTGCCTCCCTACCTCCCTACCTCTCTCTCTCTCTCTCTCTCTCTCTCTCTCTCTCTCTCTCTCTCTCTCTCTCTCTCAATGCACCGGCCCCTCTGGCCTGTGACTCGACGGCACACTCACCCTCTCCTTATCCTCCCCTCTTTCTTCCTCTCCCTCTTTGTCATCGTCTTCCTATTCCTCTGTTAGCCCGTGCTCCATGGAGTGAAGGCTCTGTCCTCATGTTGTATCCGTTTGTTACGCTTGTGTCTATCGCTAATATGCTTTTATCAGCGCGGATGCCATGTGCATTATGTAACTGAAACAATGATATAAAAAATGCATATAGCAAGACTCCCTGTAAAAAAAAAGAAAACTGAAAGAAATGTGTGTGTGTATCCACCATTTTTGCAGGAAGGCCATACGATAATCAATGCATAACAGCCTTGTCTGCAGTATTGTCATATTTTTATCTACAAAATAATATTAACATCACAGACTCACCAATTTATAAATGTTTGTGTTATTAATAATAATTTTAAAAAAAAGACTACACTTGATTCGAACACATTTCAGAATTGTACACAGATTGTAGACAGCTTGTATGAAAATAGCCCTGCTCTGATCTGTAAAAGCAACCTAAGTGGTTTTGATAAATGGACTTGTGTGTTGTGGTCAACGTCGGTATTCAGCAGCATCAGTGGTCATGTGCCTTACCTCCAGGGTTTGCCTTGCCGGCCACATAGCGTGCAGCTACACGTGTGTGTGTATGTGTGTGTTTGTGTTAGCCTGCTAGCGTGCTAGTGTGTGGCCCCCCGTTTGTTGGTCAGTGGGCCGTATCTGTGTAGGAGCCAGGCAGGGAGACTGATGTGGGCTGGCAGCTTAGGCAGTCCTTAGGCCTGTGACTGCCCCCTACCTCCCAAGTTATTTACATTGGACCAATAGGCTTTTAAAATACAAAGTCTATCAAATAAAATACAATTTAGACTAAGACAGTGTTATAATAATGTAGTTTATTTTAAAGAAATAATTGTAAATAGAAATAATTTAGTACATTTATTTGCACATGAATAAATAACATATTAGCAATTAATATTTTGGACGGCTGCAATTGTACTCTTTGTACTGGACTTCAGAATGACTATCTGTGCTTTTTGTCCATGTGTCTGATTGGGTGAGTGTGTGTGTGTGTGTGTGTGTGTGTCTGTGCTGTTTGTCTATGAGACTGATTAGATATGTGTGTGTTTGTGGTGTGTGTGTGTGTGTGTGAGAGAGAGAGAGAGACCTTGCAGCGGTGGGCTGGGCTGCAGGAATGCAGAGTGTGAGGAGCAGGAGGATGTGCTGCACCCCAGCAGGCCTATGGCACTTCCTCTCTGTGTACCTCACAGCTTATCTTCCCCAGGATTTGACCCAGAAGAAAAGACAAGTGAGGGATTGGAGGAGGCCCCCTCGCTCTCTCTCTCCCTCGCTCGCCCAGGTTTTTGTTTTTTTTTCTGAAAAAAAGGAACAAGAAAGAAAAAAAAATATTCTCTTGCTGATGTGCAGCAGCCTTTTTGATGTCTGCTATTGGGCAAAGTAGGGAAGAGAGCGAGAGATAGAAAGAGAGAGAAAATGATGGATAGATGGACAGAGCCCCCTATGTCCTCTGCTGTGAGGCCCACCGTTCCCGCTGCTACACCGATTGTGACCGGCTCAGTGGTCTGCTAGTACTGCCTGGCACTCAGGAAAAGCAGACTACTCCCGAGTCATTCACATCAGGACAGTCTCCTGGGCCTAGAGGGGGCATGTCGCGTTTGTGTGTGTCACCCGATGTGTCTGTGGGTGGGTGTGTGTGTGACAACCATGTTGTATATTATTTGGGGCCTATTTATCCCTCTTTAGTGTGGTGGTATGACTGCCTGTCTGTGCTCGGTAGTCCCCTGGGCTCTAGACCAGCGCTCCCCCAGCGGTGAGGGCAGTGAAGGGGTTAAGGCACAGGGATAGCCCCCCTTTGTCTCTGCGGCCCTCTTTGCCATTGTTGCGGTGGAATTGAGCTCGGTGCACCTCACTTGACCACAGCAAAGCAATAAAATGGCCTCTAAGTGCTGCAGCCTCCCTATCCCCTTCTGATGGCAGCCCTCCGCTGGTCTTCGGCCGCGCTCAGTCTCACACACACACACACACACACACACACACACACACACACACACGAAGGATGCACACATGTTAGCAGAGACACACACATAATATTCATGTGTATTATTTCTAAGCCTTTGTTTATTCTATAGCTGATTATTTTAAGCCATTTTGTTTTGTCTCATGTAAGATTTTGTATATATTTTTACTTGCTGCTCATTGATGCACGAAATTGATGTATAATTTTTTTCATATTTGCATTCCATGTATTTTATGGTTTAATTACTTTGAATGCTTAAACTCATAATACAGAAAATAAATATGTATGTGTTTTTGTTGTAAGTAACCTGCAACATCTAATCGTGCTCTGTGAATAAGAAGGCATCAACGTTTACAATTGAATTGTTCATATTATTTATATTACATTGTTTATGTTCATACACACTTGTTTGTGCTTTATATGAACAACAATAATGGGCCCACAAACAACGCTGTTGCATTGCCATTGGATTTTTTTTGTTGCTATTTTGCTTGTGTGATTGTGTGTGTGTGTGAGTGTGTGTGTGTGTGTGTGTGTGTGTGTGTGTGTGTGTGTGTTACCAGTAAATGTCAAGGCCAATGTCTGCCCCAGTCTCCCTGAACATGTTTTCAGTTATCAGATGTGAGCGAGTGCAGCCATTTTGGTGCCTTTTCAGTACCACTGATATAGTAAATGCGGAGAGAATGGTTCCATTTTACTTTCACAACAAACCAAAAAATGTATGACCTATTGCAATAATATTACATTATGTATTTAATTGTAATAATTATGATAATTATAATTATAAAAAATTGTGTTTTTCACAATTCTTGTTATAATAATTTATGCCAAATTGAGGAATAGAAAATGTTGTTATTACATTGCAATACTTTCCCATAGGGAGCGAGTGGAACTGTACATGATAGAACAGATGACTGTTTATGTGACGGGATCATATTTTACAGACATTATAATTAAGGAGCACAGTCTCCTCGTCAAATGTCTACACTAGACGTGGCGGAGAGATTTCTGATTGGCTGAAGGGGGTTTTAATTGGCACTGTCTCCGGCGGAACCTGTCTGCCTGCGCCAGGTGTCCTACAGACGGCATTAAACGTAACACTGGGCTTGAATTAAATCAACACTTCCGCAAAAGCCACATTATTACTCACCGCATTGAGCTGAAGGGCGTACTGCTGTCCCGCTTAGCCTCCCTCCCTCCCTCCCTCCCTTTGCCCCCCCCCCCCCACCCACCACCACCACCTCTCCATCCCTCGCCTTTCCTTTCTTCCCTCTCTCCCACTGTACCTAAAACAAACGCTCCGACTGATTCTCCCCATGTTAAATGAACAAACACGCGGCCCTGGGAGCTTCATAATAAATTGATTGGAGAGAGGCCGACTCCCACACAGCACCAGCGAGCACTGAGGATGTGCGTCTGGCCTGAGATGGAGGAGGCTCACTCAGTGTCAGATATAGACCCACCTACACACAGACACACGCCGAGGTCTCATATGAATTGGTCTTATGGCGGTCCCACCTCCGGTATCTAGATAGCCAGGCTATGGTCACTGTATTGTGGCTGGTGTCTGGTGACTGCCACAGCATCCCCTGGCCTTTTGCATAATCAACACACACACACACACACAGAGCCCTCGAGGACTCTTTGGGTTTTCATTTGGGGCTTCAGTGCCCCCAGCGCAGGGCTTCGGTGGGCCGGAGGAGGGGTGGGGCGTGCCGAGAGAGGGGGGGGTGGCAGCGTCAGGCCGAGCGGGGGCGACTCCCGGGGGAGCGGGGACACGGAGGGGCAGACGGCCGTGACAGAGCGGTGACCTCGGCTTTGTGACGTCACGCGGACACGTCTGGTCGCCATGGCATTCATGCGGGCCTGCTGTTTAATAAATGAGTGTAGAAGGCCAAGGCTAGTTTTATGTGGCCGGGGCCGGCATGAATACTGAAGCTGCCTCCCAGTTCAAACAGACACAGATCACAATGGTCCATTTGTATGGCTGTTTAGAACACAAACGCTGCCTTCTGTCGTCCCCGTCAGCTAATCCTGCCGTGGATGAGCGACCGAAGTGTGAACTTATCACTCAATCTCCAGCACGCCTGGTTAAGAAATGGCGTCAGGTTTTTTGTTTTTTTCTCCTTTTCTGTCTGGTCTCCGAAAAAGAGCTGTGCCCCCGTCGAAAAAGGACGAAGCAGCTCTTTTTTTTTGTCTCTTGTGCGTGACGCAGGTGTAATCAAACAGAGAGTTAGCGTGGTCGTGTGACCCTCCAGGGGTTCAGCGGGAGGTGAACATGGGCTGGGCACACGCACTCACTGTGCCAGGTGTGACAGGCCGCTTTCAAAAGACATCCTGGATAGAAATATGTTTTTGGTCCGAGCCTTTTTATTTTATTTTCTCTTTAGCTCTGGTTGCCTCTCATGCTTCCCAGCTCATTTGTGTCTGCAGGGCGTTTTGTTTAACCAGCTTTCCCTTTGGAGTAGTTTGTAATCGCCTGCGGTCGGTAGAAAAGTAAAAAAATTGCCACATAGCTTAGGTTTGCTAATTTGCTTAGCATCTTTCCCCTAATGTGGGTTTTCAGCAGCTCAGGCAAGGTGTGTCTGTATAGGTGTGTGTGTGTGTGTGTGTGTGTGTGTGTGTGTGTGTGTGTGTGTGTGTGTGTGTGTGTGTGTGTGTGTGTGTGTGTGTGTGTGTGTGTGTGTGTGTGTGTGTGTGTGTGTGTGTGTGTGCATGTTCCGTGTTGTACCGGTGGGAGGATTGTGGTGGTAAGGTTAGCTGCTCTTGTTGTGAGTTGTTGTTGTACCGGGCAAAGCCAGGTGTTCTCTCGTGCTGGGTCATGCCCTGACGTGGAACAACAGGCCCACACAGCAGGTGAGTGCTACTGCTAGCTGTTAGCCTAGCCTAGCTTAGCTTAGCTGCCGCCTTCCTCTCCTCCTGGGAGTGAGGCTGATCTCTGGAAAAGAGGAGGCCGCTTTAGTGGTGCTCCCGGCAGGGGACAGACACAGGAAGGGCCCCACTGTATGGTGGTGATGGTGATTATTATTTTCTCTGTCAATTATCACGCCTGGCTCTCGCCCTCGGAGTGGCAGCTGAAAGGCTAGTGAGGAGGTGACACAGCTTTTGTTTACACTGGAGAATGGGGGCAAGGAGGAGGGATGGGAGGGGGTACGGACACCCGTCTCATCACTTCCTTCCACTCTGCAGTTGTTATTTTTTTTCATGAATCACCATTGTCATAACAACCGTGCGGACAGAAAAGGAAGTGTAAGAATCGTGTGGAAAGAAAAAGAGCCCTTGTTTCAGCAGAAGGTATATACTGCAGATAGACTCTAGGCTTTAGACACGGCAGAGGCAGGGCTGGTGCCTTTCCTTATTGGCTGTGTAGATGGAGATTCGGCCGGTGTAATCTGTAATCCAAATCCCCTATCTGACTCTCCCTGCCTCTGCCTCCTTTTTTCTCAGGTCAGGGCACATTAAAACAAGCCGGGGTGTTTTGACCCTGATCAGCAGAGAACGTTTCTCACACTCCTCATACCCCCGGCCTCCTCACAACTCTCTATCTCAAGTGTCTATCCCTGCTCCTCTGCGTGCTCTTTCCTCTCCTCTCACAGGGAAGTGTAGGGCCTGTAAAGTGAGACAGGGCTGACACCTGCACCCTCTCCACGGCCGCTGTGTGTGTGTGTGTGTGTGTGTGTGTGTGTGTGTGTGTGTGTGTGTGTGTGTGTGTGTGTGTGTGTTTGTGTGGGTAGTGAACTTTCTCATGACTGCTAGCTCTCTCTCTCTCTCTCTCGCTCTAGCTCTCTCTCTCTTGCTCTCTTTCTATCTCTCTCTCACTCTCTTTGCGGGCCCTCCCAACAGGAAGCCTGCCCTGGCTGTTTCACAATCCGCCTAGAAACAGGAACTGAGCATCCCCCGTGCCGCACGCCTCCATCTGCCTTCTCCCTGCCAGGGGTGGGGGGGGACTCCAGCTCGCGGAGAGCGGGCACGAGGCGGAGGGAGAAGTGGGTGGTGCCCCCCCCACACACACACAAGTGGACCCCCGGGACCCCCTGGAGGGGCCGAGGTGTGGCGACCGTCTGTTTATGGGCACGGCTCATGTCAGCCCTGTGTAGCACCGGCCTGTGAGGGCATTTATATGCAAATGCTAAACAACCAATTGGGCCGGCTAATTACAGCGGGGGCCATTGTGTGCCAGGCCGAGGGGAGGTTTGTAAGGCTGGCAGGCCCAGGCCTCCCCTGGCTTGTTTACTCATTGTCTTTCCTTATTGCCCCCTCATTGACACTCCCTCTTTGTGTGGCTGTTTGCTGTTAGCCGGCCTGCCCGCTGGCTCCTCCCTGCTTGGAGCGGCACTTAATGTACTAGATTAAAGAGGCCGTACTCTGGCCCTGTTTACTTCCTCTTTCATGTAATGGTGGGGAGGGAGGGAGGGAGGGAGGGGGTGGTGTTCTCCTGAAACTCTGTCTCCCTACCTCCCCTCCCTCCCAGCCCAGCCTCTTAGCTTCTCTCCCTCCCACAAGCCATGCTCGGGCTAATTACTCTGGGTGTTAAAAATGCATTTAGGTCAGGCTTCCAAATGCCATGCAAATTTATGAGCAGGCAGAGGCAAATATTAACTTGTGGAGCCGCTCATAGCCATCGGCTGGGGGACAAAGGTACACCTCTACCAGGGTTGCCTGCTTACCTCTGTTGTCATAGATAGCAGGGGACTGGCGCTTCCTCTGCTGGGGGAAGCTACTACCAGAGACCCAGGCTGTGACTGAGGCCTGCCCATAACTGATAGCACAAGCTGAGACGCTAAGGTACTGTGTCCCTGCTATCCACACAATCTCTGTTGTCTGGAGGTACTGTCATTTGTGTGAAACACAACAGACAATGATTTTACGAATGAATGTTTATTTATGTTTTCATGAATTCTACGAATCTATCTGTCTATTTATCTATCTACACAAAAAACATTCACGTATACACTAAATATTTTTTTGTTTAATATTACAAAATAACATTATTCCACAACTCAAAGTGTAAATGTTGTAATTTAGGAATCCCATACAGTTGATCCCCAGAGACAGTGAAGGTATGTTACTGAAATGTAGCTCTGTCTATGAGAGGCCAGGAGCGGCCGCCTTGCTCTGACCGACCACGGCCCTGCTCTGCATTTCTCCCTGCGACAGTGGAGGTGAGCGCCGCTTCAGAGCAGGCCTAGCCCCGCTGCTCCTGTGACAACCTCTGTCTTGCTTTAGGAGAAGGCGGGTGGGTGGGTGGGTGGGTGGTGGTGGAGGGTGCAGCCCTGGGACCTATCAAAGGCCCCCTGGCCCCACGCTGCCCGGCCGGCCATAAAGACGATGGATGGCTGAGGGGAGACCCTGGGAGTCAGGGCCAGGCCGGGGTTAGCGGTGGTGACCCGCATACCTACTTGCCCCCGCTGGCCCTGCCGTGTGACGCCGGAGCCTTGCTGACGGACAAGTGTTGCCTTCCCTGTGAAATGACAGCGGTGCTGCCCGAAATTAGCATTGATTATTGAATCAAGCAGGCGGGACGACGCGCCCCAGAGTGGGCCGGGGGAGAGGGAACTTTCCACTGAGCGGAGCGGTCTTGTGACGGGGGAGAGGAAGGGGGGAGTGGAGCGGGCGAGGCTGTGAGACTGAGCAGATCTTCCTGTGTTAAAGACAGAGGCTTGGCCTCCGCAGGAGTGGCGGCGGCCCGTCCTCACACTGCCGGCCTTGTGTCTGGCGGATCAGATGCTAGCACGTCAGCCCTCCTCCGCCTGACAATTAAAACACTAATCAGGTATGGTGGCTCTGTCGTTAGCCCTGAATAAACAGCTATTGTGCCCAGATGTGTGTGACTCTGAGACACAGCGTGTTCGCATGTGTGTGTGTGTGTTTGTGTGTGTGTGTGTGAGTGTGTGAGTGTGCACACATTAAGCCCCATGTAACGTCTCCACATTCTCCAATCTCTCCTGAATAAACAGCCATTTTCAGAGCAGCCCTGCAGCATTCCTGGGGAATCTTTTGGCTGGGCCTAAGACAAAGGCAGGGGAGGACCCAGGAGCAGGGAGCCACACACTGACCTTGCCCTCTTTGTCCGTGCCCTGCCACCGGAGTTACACTGCCATGCTGCCTGGGTAGCCCCCACCTGTGCCCCCCCTCACCACGCCCATTATACAGCCCCACCTCACACACCAAACTCACACAGACACACACACACACACATACACACACACACACACACACACACACACAAGCACACACACACAGACACACACACTCTGGGAGGGAGGGTTAGCTGGTCATGGCAGGCGGATCAAAGGGCGTGTGTGTGTGTGTGTGTGTGTGTGTGTGTGTGTGTGTGTGTGTGGGTGAGAGGGAGCCAAACACCTCGTAGAAAGCAGCTGCTCCACACTGTCTCTCCCTCTCACCCTGGCCTGACAGCACCCAGAAATATGAGGCCTCCCCAGACCTCTGGCCTGGGAAACGGGCTCCGAGCAGCACACACACACACACACACACACACACACACACACACACACACGTTGAAAAAAGCTTTTGTCTCTGCTCACCCACACACCCGCTAAGAAAGGCTTTTGTCTATTCTCATTCACTCACTCAACCACAAATACAAATAGAAACGTTCTGTACACACACGCAAACACACTCACACACTCGCACACCCTCACACACACCCACTACATCTTCACATGCTTGATTTCTCTTTATAGGCAGGTCTATACCAACTGTTTTCATTTGCTGTTGAAGTCTATTTAGGGTGGGTTCTCTGTCACTCGGGCTCTGCCTGTGCTGTCCTCCTCTGCCTTCCGCTCGTAAGTCTGCTCTTTCTCTTTCTCTCCGCCAGTCAATCTTCTACACCCCCCGAATCTGCTTTTCTCCTCCTTTCCCCTCTCTCGTCTTCCCCCCTTTTCCTCCCCACACGTCTGCCCTTTCTCTTCCACCAGCTCTCTGCCAGTGTGCTCAGAGAGAGAGAGAGAGAGAGAGAGAGAGAGAGAGAGAGAGAGAGAGAGAGAGAGAGAGAGAGAGAGAGAGAGAGAGAGAGAGAGAGAGAGAGAGAGTTTGGAAAGGCATTCAGCTCCCTAATCCGGTCTCCCTCCATCAGGAATGCTAATGCGTGTGATTGTGTGACCCGGAGCGCGGTCCTGGCAACATCTGCAGGAGCCCATGCCCGAGACCCCCCTTCACCCAGCCCTCCTAGCCTTTCTGCGCTGCCATTATTTCATTGTTTCACTTCACGCCTGTGACGGGGTGGGTGCAGTTAACCCCTCTGCTGCTCCGGCCCTGGCCCCGGACCCACAGGCAGTGTTCCTGCTGCAGCCAGGGGCCAGAGGCCTCCCCGCCTGCCCATCTGCTCCCACCACTCTCTGTTTACCATTTAGCATTCCACCACTCACTCACTTTGCGTCTTTGTGCCGCTCTCACTGTGTGTGTGTGTGTGTGTGTGTGTGTGTGTGTGTGTGTTTGTCCAGGCAATCTGCTTAAGTGTGTGAGCGCTCTGGTTCATATAGCTAATGGTGAGTTAAGGCAGTAATGGCAGAGTTTGTCCTCTGCGTCTCAGCGACAGACATCCCTCTGAACAGACAGCTCCTGGCCGGGACCTCAGAGCACCAAGTGGGGAAGCCTTCCTTTTCATAGGGGGAGACCTACAGTGTGTGCCGGCGTCGACCGATAAAAACGTCCCTAATTCGATTTTCGCCCTCCCCCTCCCGCATTGCCAGGTAGTGGAGTTGAAAGAGATGATTGTTTGGATTGTCCCTGTTTTCAAAAAGATAAATTACGTCCGGAGCGCAACTGACAAAGAGAATCTGCGTCCAGCCCGAGCGCCACTTATCAAATTACGCTTCCCGACGGGTTCTGGCCGCGTTCCCGCACAGGCTGCGGCTCTGCCGGGCCTCGGACACAGGCCCGGGGAGAAGGCCCTAGATTGGATTTCCGCTGCGCTCTTCATTCACGTCCCCTCTGATGGCTTTGATGGCGCGGAGATGTTGGACTTGTCAGACCCGGGGCCCTCGGTCTCCTCCGGCTGTTGAATGGTCCCAGAGGCCCTTGCGGGCAGGTATGTGTGCTGTGTGGAAGAATAGAATGTATGACCCACGCCCACTCCTCCTAATGGCCCAGGCCTGACACCTCGCCCACGGACTCACACATTCAGGAGGAGGGAGGGGCTCCTGAATGCCGAGCCAACGAGATTGGAGGCGAAAAGATTTGACAGATTTTTACATGCGTAGCAATTCTTTGTTCCGTAACATTCCCGCCTGCCTTTTCAGAATGTGTATCTTTTTGTCTTATATATATGGACACACACGGCCCTACAGTTCTGGCCATTGTTATCAAAGCCAAGATTAATCATTACATTTGTGCAGAGCCGGGGCGCTGTTACCATGGGGACCTGAGGGATCCCGCACTGCTTTGCATATCAACAGCAACGTTTACAATCGCTGCACACAGCGCTGGGTGGGTGGAGGCCGGAGCTGCAGCAGACCTGCCTGCCTCTTAAAGGACTAAGCCCACCAGTGACCCTCGGCAGGCTCGTGCTTAGTGGACGCCATCATACACCCAGCTTTCAAACCAAGCTCTCCCACGCTAATCAAAGGGGTGGCTAATGGCCACGCAGCGGCTAGCCGAAAGCACCGGACACACACACCAAGAGGTGAAGGAGTGGGCACAGCAGCAAAGACCAGCCCCCCCCCCCCCCTGCATCAGTGTCCTCATGGGGAGCGTCTGGATGTTTGGCTAACAGTTGTTATGATAGGAGTTCCTTTTGGATCCTGAACAGCAACATTTCATACCAGGCCATCTCAATGTATCAGTCTATGAGACTAATGTTTTACCCCATGGTCTGTCTATCCCTCATTCCCTCCCTCTCCCCCTTCCTCCCGTCGCAGGTCGTCCGTGGGGTAAATCTAGGCTAGGCGTTTCCGGGCCCCAGCCCCTATCAGGGCTCATTCACAGCAGCGGGGACCTGAGGAATGTCCTCCATCTTAGATTGGCAGACCTCATGCCCTGACAGGCCCTGCCCCGGCCTCCTGTACATCCACAACAACACGCTGCTCTGTCATTAGCACCGCTCCTAGTGCGCACATTCCAGCCCTGTCACGTACGCGACGTCTCTCCCCAGTGCAGTGGCCGCGGCCTTCGCCCGCCGTAGTCCACTCCGCTGTCTGGAGTTCCCTGGCTCCTTTGTTTACCGATAGGTGGCAGGGGGGTTCGGCGATGGCTGAGAAGGAATGAGGCTCCACACTGCCAGATTGGACCCGGGTATGTAAATACCGCTCGGATGTCTAATGAGAAACAAAGTTGCCTAATTATAGCAGCTGTGGAGAAACATGAGGAGGACACTGGGAAATGTTTCCATCACTCCCCGGCTCTATAGATTAGTCCCTAATTGCCTCAATCGAATCAGGCGGAGACATTAGCTAGCCAGGAGGCAGGGAACTAGAGCGAGATAGAGGCAGGAGGAAGAGGAAAAAAAACCACGGGGACGGGCTGATTACATGGATCTATCGGTGCCTCACTGATGTTAACCAGCAAACCAACGACTTCTGTGAAGTCGGGCGGTCCGAAGAAACGGCGCACTTAACCTTTAACGACCAGCGATGTGGGCGCGCTCCTTTGATGGCCTGTGCTTGCACAGCGAGACCCAGTGTTGTGGTCTTAGTCATTCTAACCCCCCCCGCTTCCCAAGCCAGCCCTTCCCAGCCCAGGTATCGATGGCAAAGACAGCATGGCACAGTCATATCTCCTGGCATGCCAACCAGCCAGTCAGTTAGTCAGTCAGTCAGTCAGCCAGCCAGCCAGCCAGCTGCGTGCGGGTGTGATTCATGTACGGGGCCGGAAGTCTCCTCAGCTGTAATTACATGTAATCCCATTGCGTGTTTATGCTAGGCCTTTGCCAGAGAACTCCTCTCCTAATGACAAAGTAGCACTTAACATTCCTTCCCAAACATTTATCACAACATAATTTTCCTGACTTTATTTTGTTCTCAAGTTAGTAAAATGCTGCTGGCTATGTAGGCTGACTCAGGCCCTCCTCCTACCGTACCGTAGACATCTTCTACCGTACTTGTCTGGACGGAGGACAGATTGCCTCGAATGTGTTTTCTAATTTGAAAACAGGTTCTCAACCAGAGTGAGGCTGTAGAAAACAGCAGGTCGCCTTTCCCCTTGTTTATGTCTGTCCGGCGTGACACGGCTGAGGGGGAAGGAAAAGAACGTGTTTACTTTATCTCCGATAATTCCTCTAATTCCCCTCAATTCCGGCTGCGAAAGGATAAAATGGAAAGAGCGGCTTCCTAGGCCGGGGCTGTGAAGTGTCTGGGCTGGCGGTGTGGCGGAGAGCCGGAGAGATGGATGGGACTGGGATGGGAGCGGGGCGGTGGGGGTGGAGGAGCCCCATCGGATCTGTTTCGCCCACGGAGCGCGGTGATATTGAGGTCAGCTGTCCAAAATGATCTCATGTTAAGGAATCGGCGAGTCAGCAGGGTCAGGGCAGAACCGCCATGACGACACTTTCTCCACGGTGATAGCGCCCCCCCCCCCCCACCCCACTCCCACCCACCCCCTCTCCCCGTCCTCTCTTCCCTCCCTCCACCACTTCCTCTGCCTGGGAACTGCCGAGTCGGGAGGCTGGTCTGATCTGCTGCTCTGCCCCTTTTTCCGCCCAGGAGACGGGGGCTCACAGAAGGTCCCCACCTCCCCGCTGTGTGAGTAGATAGATAGGCTGTCCATGGCGGTGCCCGTCTGGAGCTGCGTGGAGAATCCCGTCCCTCCTCTGCTAACTCTAAACAAACATCTGAGCCGCTGAAAATAGCCCACGGGCCTCTTCCTGGATGTCACGGCCGTGCTAGCCACCAACCTTCACAATCCTTCCCTCTGTTTCCCAGCCTAGGGAATGCCGCAGAGCATAGCCAAGGAACGGCGCCGAGGAATTCCCATGCAGCGCAGGCTGCGGCCCAGACCCCGGCCCATTCCTTTTCAGAGGAGTTCCGTTGGGAAAGCAGCGGACTGTAAACAGATAATGGCGCCCGGGCGGAAAAGACCGGAAGTGGGAGGGCCCTCTGATCCAGACCTTTAAGCCAGGGCCACTCTGGGTGCGCTGGCCGAAGGAAAGTTGTGTGGGAGTCAGTTAGTGGGCGGGTCCCTGCTTTAATGTCACTGTTCAATAGCATTCCAGGGCCGCCTCCACCAATGGATCCCACTGTACACACAGTTGGCTGCACTGATATATGGCCAACAGTTGGCCTGTCAGCTGTCCTCCAGAAATATAATAGAGGCTCATTGAGCAGGGAGCCGCTGTCCTGAGGAATGTGTGTGCGTGTGTTTGTGTGTGTGTGTGTGTGTGTGTGTGTGTGTGAGTGTGAGTGTGTGTGTGTGTGTGTGTTTGTGTGTGTGTGAGTTTGTGTGTGTGTGTGTGTGTGTGTGTGTGTGTTTGTGCTGTGTGTGTATCCATCTTACAGTTTCAGGTGCACCGAGCTGTAGAGTGTCTATCTGGATGTGACATGCCCAAATGTGAAATGTCTTTTTACATAAAATAATCCCTCATACAAACACACACAAACTATCTGTCCCCCCCTTCATCTTCCTATTTCTTTATCTCTCTCTCTCTCTCTCACACACACACACACACACACACACACACACACACACACACACACACACACACACACACATGTATACGCCTATAATTTATGGCTGCCGGGTCCTTGATCAATTGATAGTAGGGAATCCTTTGGTAAATAGAGTTTTAGACACATTGCCAATAGACCTGGGCTATTGATTGGAGTGTAAATTAAAAACTTAATCAGGTCTCTGAGATAAGATTTATCTCCGCCCCAAGCAAATTACAGAGCCGCTTCGGAGACAAGGAGGCAGGCCTGTGGGGGGGACAAGGCGCTGCCCCCGCGGTGAGTGCCAGCCCTGGGAACAGCCAGGCAGCAGCACCCCCCCCTCTCTCTCTCTCTCTGGTTCTCCTTCACACCCCAGCACCACAGCCAAGTTCAAGTCTGCCTCTCCCTAAGGAGGCACCGGAGTGTCTTTAAGGTGCTAAAATAACGGATGAGGATTCCACAGCTCGCGGGTTGGGAAGTTCAGACGGAGGCATCGACGTGGTTTTGTTATGGTCATCGTCTTCATTGTTGCTCCGCGCCCGTAGCCTGTTTTTCTCGTGACAGACTCTCCCATCCGAAACACTGCTTCACGGCCTTTGATGAAATATGTAAATCATTAATCCCAGGCATTATTTTCTCCAATACCATTCTCATCTGGGTGAGGTCATTTTACGCCACAGTAAATTCATGCACGTTCGCACAGCACATGCCGTCTGGTCCATATTTTATATGTATTAAGACAATCCTTTGAATTGCACATTGATTAGATTATGGATTTCCACCATAATTGCGGCGGGAAATTTTCTCTGTCTCGACCCGTCTTCATTATTAATATCGGGAAATGGGTATACATTTAAAATGTCTCCGAGTACAATTTTCCATCTTGGAGCCGAATTTGAATGCGCCTAGCCCCTTTTCCTCCCCTCCCTCCCAGCCGGAGGAAAAAGCACACGCAATCAGATGAACTGGTGTTCTGCTCAGGAAACAAAGGTAACAAAGAAAGGACCCAGGGCCGGGCTCCTCCAACTGGAGGTATCTCTCTCACTGTCTGGAGCCCTAATTAAAACCAACACTCGCCCTGTGATTAAGGCCAATATTAGACTCCTCTCAGGGATTAGAGCTCTGTCATTATCTCTCCTATGTGGGAGCCAGCGCTATGATATTAAACCAGAGAGAGGGAGAGAGAGAGAAAGAGAGAGGGAGAGAGAGAGAAAGAGCTGATATAGAGAAGTCACTGTCACAGAGTCCCCAGTCCACCTGCAGAAAGCTGACGGTGTTAGGCTATGAATAAACATGAGCACAAATAGCCGTGGTTAGGTACAGAACATTATGTGTGTGTGGGGGGGGGGGGCAGTGGTGTGAGGGTCCCTAAAAGAGCCTCTCCAAGGGGGGCGATAGACGTCAACTCTCCCTGTCTCCCCCTGGCCGCGGTGTGGGAGGCTAGGGGGGCAGTAATAGGCTCTCTGTCTGATAAGCCCTGGAAAAAGACTCGTTTAGTTAGTGAAAGTGCGGGGGGGGATGGAGGCCTGATAAAGCTGCTGCCCCCCCCCCCCCCCCCACCCCCCCCACCGTAATACCCAACAGCTAAAATCAATAGGCCGGATCATTCTGCCGCTCGTCCTCCCAACGCCTTTATCTACAGCTTTCTCCAGCCCTGGCATTTGCATGTGTGTGTGTGTGTGTGTGTGTGTCAATCAGCTGATGGCTGAACATGACGATATTAGATCACCAACACCTGATACTGGTCCAGCACCGCCGGCTGTGAATGAGTGTCCCACCTCCCAGTGTGTGAGGACCCAGAGGGAGAGGCCTGTCAGGACCCCTAGCCGGCCCTGCTCTGCTCTGCTCTGGCCTGAGGAGCTGGGTAGACTGCTCACCGTGACGTAGGATGTTAGGAGGCAGGAGTGTCGTACTGTGTGTGTGTGTGTGTGTGTGTGTGTGAGAGTAGGAAGTTTCTGTCAGCACTTATTCCGCTTGAGTAAGGGCCCTGTGTGCTCTTGTCAACACACACAGGCTCGGCCTTGTCCTGACACAAGTGCTGGATTAGTGGGCCATAGGTAGAGCCTTACCCACCACCACAAGCACACACACACACACACACACACACACACACACACACACACACACACGTGCACACAGGGGATAAGGCAGTGATCATACCTTTTGGTCAAACCAGTATTCTCCAGTTAACTAGCCCAGCACTCCATCCCCTCCAGCCCTGGGACGGCCCAGTCAATGTTACTGCTGTCCCCCCTTAGAGGGCCTCCTCTCTGCCTGCCTGCCTGCTCCTGTGTGTGTGTGTGTGTGTGTGTATGTGTGTGTGTGTGTGCGCTCCCCCTGTGTGTGTGTATAGTCTGTGTGGCCTTCAGACTGCGGCGCGGGCTAAAATATGACCCCAGGTATTAGCCGGGCAGGGGAGGGGCTAGCCTGTCACTACGCTCCCCAAAGTGCACTGTATTAAAAAGCAGTCAGGGCTGTGGGATCACACTCTCTCGCTCTCTTTTCTCCATATCATCTCTTCTTTTATTTCTCCTTCTGGGCCCAGGTCTCTCCTTCTCTCCCTCCCTCCTCCTCTCTGAGAGAGAGAGCCATTTCCAAGGCCCTTAATTAGCTATCGAATGGTTTCATTTTTAATAGCGTATTTTGATCATAGCTGTAGATATTGAACCGGCCGCCCATCCCCACAACTGTAATTTCCACCCCGTAATCTGCAGCCACCTGAGGGTTACTGACACACACACACACACACACACACACACACACACAGAGAGAGTAGGGGGATTGAGGAGGCTTGTCGGGGAGAGCAGGGTGCACACACCCCCAGATGTCCAGAGGATCACGACACAGGGGGGGGGGGCGCTTGGCTTTGAACCTGGCCCATGGTATGTGTGTTTGCGTCACCGCTCGTATAAAGCTATTAGCATAAAAGCCCCTCCTCTGCACGGCTCGTTCACTTACCTTTTACTCTGACTGTGTAGTATCGAGCAGGCCAAAACGGTAGATGTGTGTGTGTGTGTGTGTGTGTGTGTGTGTGTGTGTGTGTGTGTGTGTGTGTGTGTGTGCGTCTGCGCGCACGCGGTCATGCTTACAGGTAGTGTATGAGTTCCATTTATCAACTGCCTGGGGCACAATGTGGAGGATTTCCCCCAATGGGTTAGTGTGTAACTGCTCTGTCAATACATGGTTGTCAGGGCGAGGGGAGAGAGCGCTGGGGAGAGCAGGACCCTCACTCCAACGCACTGAAGCCACTTACTGAGCAGCCAATAGCTATTTACCTTCTGACAGAAGCAGGGAGCAGAGAGGCCCGTGTCGGCCAGCGGAGGCCGTGTGGCTTAGTACCCGCTCTCAAGGCCTCCCGTCTGGGCTGCTGGGCTGGGAGCCCAGCCTGTACTGGAGCTGTGGAGTGGAGGTCGGAGAGCGCTGTGTGTGTTTGCTTGAAACAGGTTGTCTTCTCCTGGCTCCTGGTCTTTTGCAGGTCTTACTGTGTGTGTGTGTGTGTGTGTGTGTGTGTGTGTGTGTGTGTGTGTGTGTGTGTGTGTGTGTGTGTGTGTGTGTGTGTGTGTGTGTGTGTGCTGTAAAGCCCTTTTTCCTTTCTGGAATCTCTGTTGACAGAGAGCATCTGGGACCTGGGAGAGCTTCCAGCATGCTGGAGTCTGCACACACACACACACACACACACACACACACACACAGTTTACAGGCACCTTTTTCTCCACCTCTCTCATTTTGCCGTCAGCCCTATCCAGCTCTGCCCTGTGTCCCTCCAAACACCTAGAGCCTAGGCGCTTTTATCAGCGGGTGTTTCTCTTCAGCTCCCCTACTTTGGCACAACAAAGACAAGAATGTTGTCAAAGAGTCTTTCTTCTCTCCTCCTCTCCTTTTGTCTCACTCCGCTGAAATTCCCCCGTTCTTTTGTGGGCCGTTTGGATCCGGGAGCTGTGTGCTGGGAGTTTGGGTCGCCTGTCAGGACATGTCCCGTGAACCTGAGTCACACAGGGAAGAGTTTAACCAGGAGGGGGGGAGTCAGCACAGACAGACAGACAGACAGACAGACAGACAGACAGACAGACAGACAGAGCGGTGGAGTAGAGCAGGCTCGCACGAGAAGAACGACGAGAAGAGAGAAAGAAAGAAAAAAGGAAGGAAAACAGAATGAACCTGCCAACAGCCTCCCCCCCGACAGATTCCTAATGTGCTTTATGTTTATTAAGTTGAAATGAGACGTTAATTCCGCCACCCCCTCTCTGGAAAAAAAGACGGGAGAGGGAGTCATGCGAGAGCAGCATCTTCAGACAGCCCGCTGCTCCAGGACAGCTGTGCAAACAGAGGGGGGGGGGGGGGGGGAGCTAGAAAAACACATTATAGAAACGTTTGACAACAGTTGCTCTGTAATCCGGTACTACTTCCACAAGCAGAGGAGGAGGCCCGGGCCGGGCCAACAAGTGAACGGGGAGACTGTTGTGGTCCGCAGGGTGCCGGGGGGGCTCCTCCTGAGGTCAGCTCGGAGGGGGGGGGGCGGCGTGGGGACTCATCTTCATCCAGCAGGACAGGCTAACACTCTGGTGGGACGCTTTTGACGTGCATGTGAACGTGAGCTCGTTCAGGTTTTTTTTACCCCCCCCCCCCCCTTCGACCTCTTTCTCTCTCCTTCTTTGTCATCTCTGCCGTGCACTGACCGGGGCCAGGAGTAGACGCTTAGTGAGGGGGAGTGGTGTGGGGGATGGGCCAAGAATGAGGGGAATTAAGAGCAGCGTCAACTTACATTCATTGGCTGCCAGGCTTGTCCATACTGCCGGGGGCAACAGGAGTCGCCAGCCAACAGTACACCCACACCCGGTCCCCATCTCTTCTTCTCTCCTCGCTGTCCCCACCCTCGACCCCTGTCCCTGCACTGTCCTCCACCCCCGACCCCGGTCCCTGCCCCTGTCCCTGCACTGTCCTCCACCCTCGACCCCTGTCCCTGCACTGTCCTCCACCCCCTACCCCTGTCCCTGCACTGTCCTCCACCCCCTACCCCTGTCCCTGCACTGTCCTCCACCCCCTACCCCTGTCCCTGCACTGTCCTCCACCCTCGACCCCTGTCCCTGCACTGTCCCTGCACTGTCCTCCACCCCCTACCCCTGTCCCTGCACTGTTCCCCTGTCCTCCACCCTCTACCCCTGTCCCTGCACTGTTCCCCGCCGCAGCTAGGCTCCGGTGTGTATGTATGCGTTTGGATATGGTGTGTGTGTGGGTGCTGTGTACGCTGTGTGTGAGCTGGCAGCTTTGTGTCCTGGGGAATTCCGCTGGGGAACAGAGCAGCAGTGTGTCCTGGTCCTGTGGTGGGTGGCATCCCAGCAGGCCTCTCTGCCCACTGTGGTGCCCCCTCTGGGGGGCCCCCTCACCTCAGGACCCGGCCCTGGCAGAGACTCGGAGCCCCCACCACCCCCTTAGACCGTGTTGAGGAGGTGGGGGCGGGGGTTAGCTTGGCTGAACCTGTCCTGTGGCTTTTGATCCAGGGTGACAGAGCTGGGAGGATTAAAAGGAGGAGAGGGGTTAGAGAGGAGAGGTTATGTCTCGGCAAAGGGGGAGCACACACACACACACACACACACACACACACACACACACACACACACACACACACACACGCATACATACACACACACATACTCAGCCAACTCCTCTTGTTTGGCACGCTGTAACATGGTGTAGTGTTAGTGGTGCATGGGCGTCACGTGAAGCTCGCCTGCTCTATTGTGTGTGTGTGTGTGTGTGTGTGTGTGTGTGTGTGTGTGTGTGTGTGTGTGTGTGTGTGTGTGTGCGTGCGTGTTAGTGTGTGTGTGTGTTTGTTAGCGTGTGTGTGTTTGTTTGTGTGGGTGTGTGTGCGCGCCTGTGTGTGTGTGTGCCGTAAAATTGGTTCAGGTGCGGTCAGAGTTGGCAGCCATTCTCCCGGCCCTGAGGCAGTAAACAGGCGAGCAGGCAGGAGTCCAGACTCAGCTCCACAAACTTTTAACCTCTCCTTCCACACACACTAGGAAACTTTCTTTACTGTCTCAATCTCTGTCTTTCTCGCTCTCTCGTTCTCTCTTTCTCTCCTCCCCCTTTCCCACTCACTGCTTTTTTCTTTCCTCTCTCCCCTAGCCCTCCTCTTTTCTTTTAAGTGAAGTCAGTGTGCTGACCTTTAAATAGAGCATGGCACACTACAGCTGTTAGCGACTTCAAACGGCCCCCGGTTCTTACCCCGGCCGTTCGGGCAGCGAGGGGGGGGGGGGGGGGGCGTTGCGGTAATGTGCCTATTAAAACTGACTTCAGAGCTTCTTTACACTCTGGGCTTAACCAGGCCTTGGCTGACCACAGTAAGCCCTGTTTATCCCAGTCCAGCCTGGACCAGCTCAGGTCAGATGGAGGCAGTCAGCCGGGCAGACCCAGACCTGCGTGCTTTGGATTGGCATGTTGACTAAAGCGGAGGCAGTTTATCAATACACACACACACACACACACACAGTACCACGTAGCGAGCTGCCAGTCCAGGGAAAT
>JAPMUY010005680.1:70000-110093 GCA_026901105.3 Galaxias olidus | reverse complement strand
GCCTGTTGAGCTTGGCAGCAGTTCAGAACAGGAAAAATCCCCTCCAACAGGTGGGGGTTATTACAAGCCTCAGACATAAATCTTACAGAGCCAGCCAGGACTGTGGTCAACGCCCTGCCGCCCCGTCTTCACACACACCTCACCCACCATCTCCATCACCGTTCTGTACTTCATTTGTTAATTTAACAAATCATTAAACAGGATTTGTAGCAGTGCTGACCTCCAAGGTTAGAAGTCAAACCAGGTATCCCAGATCCAATCGCTACTCTTTACTTATCAAATCAGGAAGCAAATCTACCGCGCAACTGCCAAGCGTATCCATGGCGAAACAGAACGCAGGTGAACCTCGGGGTCAGGGAGTGGCACTGAAGACGTTTTAAGCAAACCTCAACCAAATGGTCATCAGAGAGCAGAGAGCAGAGAGCAGAGAGCAGAGAGCAGCAGTGGTTATGATGGTCACCATACCTCTTCATTGATCTCAATCACGTCTCCTATCTTCAGCTCCAGCTCGTCTTCGTTCTGGGGCAGGTACTCAAAGAGCGCTTTGCACAATCGCCTCTTAGGCTCTGGAACACCAAAGAGACACAGGTTACACCCCTCCTCTTTCTCTCTCACTCTCTCTCACACTCTCTCCGTCTCACTCTGTCCCTCTCTCTCTCGCTCTCTCTCGTCCACTTGAACAAAGAGCTAGGCGTCACCTGCATCTACATGTCAACGTGGTTGGAGGTGAGTGCGGGTCTGTGTGTGTGTGTGTGTGTGTGTGTGTGTGTGTGTGTGTGTGTGTCCATGCATGCCTGAGGAGGGCAGTGTGGAAACCTTGAAAAAGAGGGGAGTCGTGGATTCAGGAAGTGGTTTCCAAAAACAACAGCAGCCCGCCCCTGCAAGGCACTATGGGAGGTTTGAGCACAGGTGATCAGGTGTCTGGTGGAACAGGGCACACCTCTGTGAGCAAGCACAGCTGCAGCACACACACACACACACACACACACACACACACACACACACACACACACACACACACACACACACACACACACACACACACACACACACACACACACACACACACACACACACACACACACAATGGGAAAAGGTGTCGACAGAGTAAATAGAGGAGAAAGAGAGAGACAAAGAGAGAGAGAGAGACAGAGACACACCGAGAGACAGAGAGAAACAGAGACAGACAGAAAGAAAGAGAGAGAAAGAGAGAGAGAGAGAGAGAGAGAGAGAGAGAGAGAGAGAGAGAGAGAGAGAGAGAGAGAGAGAGAGAGAGAGAGAGAGAGAGAGAGAGAGAGAGAGAGAGAGAGAGAGAGGACAGTGAGGTACAGCAGTAACTCTGTCGACTCCCTCACTGAATTTTGCTGTCGTGCTGTCAAACTACAGAGACTTGACGGCCATTGTTCCTCAGAGCCTTTGATTTCAGGGACAACACAGTAGCCACACCACTAACTAACCCTGTGTCCAGTAGACACACCACTAACTAACCCTGTGTCCAGTAGACACACCACTAACTAACCCTGTCCAGTAGCCACACCACTAACTAACCCTGTCCAGTAGCCATACCACTAATTAACCCTGTCCAGTAGCCACACCACTAACTAACCCTGTCCAGTAGCCACACCACTAACTAACCCTGTCCAGTAGCCACACCACTAACTAACCCTGTGTCCAGTAACCATACCACTAACTAACCCTGTCCAATAGCCACACCACTAACTAACCCTGTCCAGTAGCCACACCACTAACTAACCCTGTGCCCAGTAGCCACACCACTAACTAACCCTGTGTCCAGTAGACACACCACTAACTAACCCTGTCCAGTAGCCACACCACTAACTAACCCTGTCCAGTAGCCACACCACTAACTAACCCTGTGTCCAGTAGCCACACCACTAACTAACCCTGTGTCCAGTAGACACACCACTAACTAACCCTGAGTCCAGCAGACACACCACTAACTAACCCTGTGTCCAGTAGCCATACCACTAACTAACCCTGTCCAGTAGCCACACCACTAACTAACCCTGCGTCCAGTAGCCATACCACTAACCCTTCTACCACAGAACCCCTCCTTGACTACCTCTACCCCTTCCACCCCCCGTATCAAGCATCCATCTGTGGATGACAACTCTCTGCTCTCTGATTGGTTCCCAGCTCTCTCCCTCCTCTGGTCTGTCAGTACATTAGATTGGGAAACACCACAATCAGGAAGGAAACTATAAGCCGCCATTGAGACGTTTCCTCTTTCCCCATGGCCTTTGGCTGTTCTACTGTGACGGCCATGTTCAATAAGGCTGTAATAACAGGTCTAAACCTCCATTGTTGTACAGGCGTAAGCTTTGCTGGGGCCACTGTGGAGCTGTAGGGTTCTGCACAGAAGTCAGGCCATTCATACAAATGCTACACTCTCAGAGGACACGTTACCACCCGCCTTACACAAGCACACTGGAGCTCTCACACGCCAACATCTGTGAGCCTGAAACGAACACACACACACACACACACACACACACACACAGAAAGAGAGAAAAGCCACAGTGTGGACACATCCTGCAGAAAGAATGGGCCGTTACAATGGCACACGTGTGTGTGTGTGTGTGTGTGTGTGTGTGTGTGTGTGTGTGTGTGTGTGTGTGAGAGAGAGAGAGAGAGACCAATAACCCCCTCCTGTTAAGACTCTTGAGGAAATTAATTTAAGATGAGCAAGCAGCCTAAAGAGACTGCAGATTAAAACACCACAGACACAGAGAGACGCACACACATACAACACACACAGAAACAACACACACAGAAACAAACACACAGAAACAATTGGACACAAACACAGATACACACACAGAAAAAAAAATACACAGAAACAAACAGAAACACAAACACACACAGAAAAAAAAACTGAAACAAATGAAGTCAACGCTGTGTGAGTCCTGTAGTGTCTAGAGGCACTACAGGAAGACTGAAGGAAGGACACACGCACGCACGCACGCACGCACGCACGCACGCACGCACGCACGCACGCACGCACGCACGCACGCACACACACACACACACACGCCAGCCAGCCAGCCAGCTGGACAGACGGACGGACAGCCGGACAGACGGACAGATAGACAGACAGACAGAGGGACAGACAGACAGAGGGACAGACAGGCAGAGGGACAGACAGGCAGAGGGACAGACAGGCAGAGGGACAGACAGGCAGAGGGACAGACAGATAGACGGACAGACAGGCAGAGGGACAGACAGGCAGAGGGACAGACAGGCAGAGGGACAGGGGACAGACAGGCAGAGGGACAGACATACAGACAGATGGACAGACAGACAGGCAGACGGACAGACAGGCAGAGGGACAGACAGACAGACGGACAGACATACAGACAGATGGACAGACAAAGTGGTGGACAGACAGGCAGAGGGAGGGGGGTACCGGCCGTACTCTTCTTGGGGGCGCGGGGCTGGGAGTGAGGCTGGAAGCCCCCAGCTGGGATCCCGTAGGTGCTCATCCTCTGGACCAGGTTAGCCACGTTCCCCGCACTCTTCTCCCTCCTGACGGGCTGCCCGTCCTCCTTCGCCTCCTCCTTCACCTCCTTTCCTTCTTTGGCCTCTTTCCTCACCTCCTAACAGAAACACACAGGGAGGGCAGTGAGGAGGAGGAGGAGGATGAATTCAGAGTATCACAGGAACGTAGAGGGAGGAAGAGTGGCGCTTGTTGCCCATGGAAACTCCAGTCCCCCTGCGCTGTAGGACATGAGCACTGCTGCCATGACAACACAGTGTGCCTACCTCCTATTCAACACAGGCACAGCGTCCTGTCTCCAACGTTGGGCTTGTTAGTTTGGAGCAGACTAATCCCACTGTGTAAACTAGGCCTGCTAATCCATACAAGTACAGAATCCTGACCTAGGGTCAGCCCATACAGTACACGAGAGCACTAGGGTCAGCTACAGAATGCCTTACCTAGGGTCAGCCCATACAGTACATGAGAGCACTAGGGTCAGCTACAGAATGGTGACCTAGGGTCAGCCTATACAGTACATTAGAGCACTAGGGTCACCTACAGAATGTTGACCTAGAGTCAGCCCATACAGTACATTAGAGCACTAGGGTCACCTACAGAATGTTGACCTAGAGTCAGCCCATACAGTACATTAGAGCACTAGGGTCACCTACAGAATGTTGACCTAGAGTCAGCCCATACAGTACATTAGAGCACTAGGGTCACCTACAGAATGTTGACCTAGGGTCAGCCCATACAGTACATTAGAGTACTAGGGTCAGCTACAGAATGCAGACCTAGGGTCAGTCGATACAGTACATTAGAGCACTAGGGTCAGCTACAGAATGCTGGTCTAGGGCCAGTCGATACAGTAGGGTCAGCTAAAGAATGCTGGTCTAGGGTCAGTCGATGCACTAGGGTCAGCTACAGAATGCTGGTCTAGGGTCAGTGGGTCCTAAATCATTGTCCTCGGGTCACCTACAAAATGCAAACCCGGGTTCATAAAAAATTTCCAGGGTTTGTAGCCGATTCCCTGCATAATTTAGCCCTGCTAATCCAGACCAGCAGAATACTGATCTAAATTAGTAGTAGGCCCTGTAGCATAGAGCCTAGCTTCAACCAGCTAATAAATCAATCCAACCAGGCTAGCGGCTTTAGACACGGAGGAGCAGCCAATCGTGTTTCAACAACTGAGAATGAAGATATGTAGCCTACAGAAAGCTAATGCAAATGAGGGTATATTAATAATAATAATGCCTGGGGAAGTCATCTTTTTATGTCAATAGGACTGTTTCCCAGTCATGCAAAAAGATTTCAAATAGACTGAAAACCCTGTTCATGTAAATACATCTTTATCTCATTCAAAATCAAATCGGCTGAATAAACCACAGCCTACAAGCGGACCATTGGCAAGCACGATCTAAACCTTTCAAATTTATGTTTCAAACAAAGCTACTGTCTTCAGTCAACTAAGTTTCCCAAGTAAATTATAGAAACTTTTAGACGTAGTTTAACCTTAATAGAATCTTGTTCAACCCAAACCAACCTAACAATGTTTTAGTGTTACACAGTCTAATGTACTGAGACAACATAACCCAACCTGAGCATGTTTTAGTGTTACACAGTCTAATGTACTGAGACAACATAACCCAACCTGAGCATGTTTTAGTGTTACACAGTCTAATGTACTGAGACAACATAACCCAACCTGAGCATGTTTTAGTGTTACACAGTCTAATGTACTGAGACAACATAACCCAACCTGAGCATGTTTTAGTGTTACATAGTCTAATGTACTGAGACAACATAACCCAACCTGAGCATGTTTTAGTGTTACACAGTCTAATGTACTGAGACAACATAACCCAACCTGAGCATGTTTTAGTGTTACACAGTCTAATGTACTGAGACAACATAACCCAACCTGAGCATGTTTTCGTGTTACACAGCCTAATGTAAAGACAACCTGACCCAACCTGAGCATGATTTAGTGTTACACAGTCTAATGTAAAGACAACCTAACCCAACCTGAACGTGTCTTGGTGATACACAGCCTAATGTACTGAGACAACATAACCCAACCTGAACATGTTTTAGTGATACACAGCCTAATGTAAAGACAACCTGACCCAACCTGAACATGTCTTAGTGATACACAGCCTAATGTACTGAGACAACATAACCCAACCTGAACATGTTTTAGTGATACACAGCCTAATGTAAAGACAACCTGACCCAACCTGAACATGTCTTAGTGATACACAGCCTAATGTACTGAGACAACATAACCCAACCTGAACATGTTTTAGTGATACTCAGCCTAATGTAAAGACAACCTAACCCAACCCGACCACAAAGTCTAATGTACTGTCAGACAACATAACCCAACCTGAACATGTCTCAAGTGTTAAACAGCCTAAGGTAAAGACTACATAACCCAACCCGAGCATGTTTTAGTGTTACATAGCCTAATGTAAAGACAACCTTACCCAACCTGACCATAAAGTCTAATGTAAAGACAACCTAACCCAACCTGAACATGTCTCAAGTGTTAAACAGCCTAATGTACTGCCAGACAACATAACCCAACCTAACCCAACCTGAGCATGTCTTAGTGTTAAACAGCCTAATGTACTGCCAGACAACATAACCCAACCTAACCCAACCTGAGCATGTCTTAGTGTTATACAGCATAATGTACTGTCAGACAACCTAACCCAACCTGAACATGTCTCAGTGTTATACAGCATAATGTACTGTCAGACAACATAACCCAACCTGAACATGTCTCAAGTGTTAAACAGCCTAAGGTAAAGACTACATAACCCAACCCGAGCATGTTTTAGTGTTACATAGCCTAATGTAAAGACAACCTTACCCAACCTGACCATAAAGTCTAATGTAAAGACAACCTAACCCAACCTGAACATGTCTCAAGTGTTAAACAGCCTTATGTACTGCCAGACAACATAACCCAACCTAACCCAACCTGAGCATGTTTTAGTGTTAAACAGCCTTATGTACTGCCAGACAACATAACCCAACCTAACCCAACCTGAGCATGTCTTAGTGTTAAACAGCCTAATGTACAGCCAGGTGTAAAGGCCAGAAGGATTGACCGGATTCCTGTCACAGGAACAGCCTTATATGACCTGGCACCTTGTTACCCAGCCAATCAGAGGCCTCGCTTGGTCTGCCAACAGAGGAAATCATTAATGAGCCAATGGTGTGAACTGCTTGGCTGTCTGTCTGGCTGGCTGGCTGTCTGTCTGTCTGTCTTTCTGGCAGGCTGCCAGTTTGACTTGCTGGCTGGTCACCATTTTGAATATTTCTGTGTCTCTCCCCACCCTCTTGAGAAATGCCCTGCTTCACAGAGTGGAACTTGTCCAGAATGAAACCAGCAGTCAGGGACATTCCATGAGATGAGACCCCCCTGGACACACACACACACACACACACACACACACACACACACACACACACACACACACACACACACACCTTATACACTACCACACCCTCACACACACACACACACTCACACTCACGCCTCCACACACCCACACACACACACACACACACACACACAGTTCAGGAATGTCTACTAAAGGTGTCCACTAAACCTTTAAACACAGTCGCTCACACACTTCACCCAAATGCAACTGTACACCAATATAAAGCTGTATTATATAAGACACCAGGGATAACAAACTAAGGATCGCTATAGTAGCAGTAGTAGTACAGTAATGGTCTAGTAGTGGAATCAGTTTAAAATCATCAAACAACTTTGGACTGGAGAGCTTCAACTGGTTTCTAACACACACACACACACACACACACACACACACACACACACACACACACACACACACACACACACACACACACACACACACACACACACACACACACACACACACACGCACACGCACACGCACACGCACAGGCACAGGCACAGTGTGTGTACTAGAGTTATGCGATCTAAACTCTACTCCCACTCCAACACATCAGATCATGTTGGGACCTGCCCCTCAAACCATTTGCTCTCCTTCCCCTTTCTTTTCTGCCTTTCTCCTACTCTTTGGTTTTAAGTTTATTTTTAGTTATTTGTATTACCTCATTTTACTGTGTTATTTTAGTGTGTCTTAATTACATAATTTTTTTTTACTGTTATTTTTATTGTACAGCACCTTGTAACCCTGTTTTGAAAGGCGCTATATAAATAAAGTTATTATTATTCTTATTATTCCTGCTCCTCCTCTGCTTTCAAGTATCCGTATGATCCCTTCTATTTGTCTATTTCTAGGTTTCTCCTCCTTTCCTCTACCTTCTTCTCCTTCATTTCTTTTAATCCGTTTTCCCTCCGGCTGAACTCTTACAGAGCTGACCATTTTCCCTCATCCCTAAATCACATGCTCTCTCCCAAAATCTAACAAGGAATATTCTCTGTATCTCTCTCTGTCTGTCCATCTGTACCCCCAACAAGTCCTACAATCCTGTCTTCCATTGACGACCCACAGATGCGTGTCAACGTGCAGTCACCGTTCAACAGAGCCTTGCAAAGACAGGTTAGTGTTAGCTTTCAGCGTAGCACAGCAAAGATTGGTTAGTGTTAGCGTTCAGCCTAGCACAGCAAAGACAGGTTAGTGTTAGCGTTCAGCTTAGCACAACAAAGTCAGGTTAGAGTTAGCGTTCAGCCTAGCACAACAAAGTCAGGTTAGTGTTAGTGTTCAGCTTAGCACAGCAAAGACGGGGGGAGTGTTAGCGTTCAGCCTAGCACAGCAAAGACAGGTTAGTGTTAGCGTTCAGCCTAGCACAACAAAGACAGGTTAGTGTTAGCGTTCAGCTTAGCACAGCAAAGACGGTGGGAGTGTTAGCGTTCAGCCTAGCACAGCAAAGACGGGGGCAGTGTTAGCGTTCAGCCTGGCACAGCAAAGTCAGGTTAGTGTTAGCGTTCAGCCTAGCACATTAAAGACAGGTTAGAGTTAGCGTTCAGCCTAGCACAGCAAAGACGGGGGGAGTGTTAGCGTTCAGCCAAGCACAGCAAAGCCTAGCACAGGTGTGTTTGCTTTTAGCGTAGCTTTTTTAAGATGGGGGGAGTGTTAGCGCTCAGTGTTAGCATTCAGTGTAGCTTTATAAAGATGAGGTGTGTTAGCGTTTAGAGTAGCTTTATAAAGATGAGGGGAGTGTTAGCATTCAGTGTAGCTTTATAAAGATGAGGGGTGTTAGCATTCAGTGTAGCTTTATAAAGATGAGGAGTGTTAGCGTTTAGCGTAGCTTTAGAAAGATGAGGGGTGTTAGCGTACAGCATAGCTTTATAAAGACAGGGGGAGTGTTAACGTTTAGCGTAGCAGCCGATGCTGATCCTTAGCCCTGGCTATGTACACAGTCAGACTCCCAGCTTACTGACGTGAGTCACCGAGGAAAATGGAGTGCCAGGCACAAAGTCCAGGACAGACTTCTTTTAAACAGTAACAGACACTGAAGTCGATCTGTAGGTCCTTAAGGCTCTGAAGTCAGTCTGTAGCCCGTTAAGGCTCTGCAGTCAGTCTGTAGGTCCTTAAGCCTCTGAAGTTAGTCTGTGGGCCGTTAAGGCTCTGAAGTCAGTCTGTAGGTCCTTCAGGGTCTGAAGTCAGTCTGTAGGTCCTTAAGGCTCTGAAGTCAGTCTGAAGCCCGTCGAGGCTGTGAAGTCAGTCTGTAGGTCCTTAAGGCTCTGAAGTCAGTCTGTAGGTCCTTAAGGCTCTGAAGTCAGTCTGTAGGTCCTTCAGGCTCTGAAGTCAGTCTGTAGGTCCTTAAGGCTCTGAAGTCAGTCTGAAGCCCGTCGAGGCTGTGAAGTCAGTCTGTAGGTCCTTAAGGCTCTGAAGTCAGTCTGTAGGTCCTTAAGGCTCTGAAGTCAGTCTGAAGCCCGTCGAGGCTGTGAAGTCAGTCTGAAGCCCGTCGAGGCTGTGAAGTCAGTCTGAAGCCCGTCGAGGCTGTGAAGTCAGTCTGTAGGTCCTTAAGGCTCTGAAGTCAGTCTGTAGGTCCTTAAGGCTCTGAAGTCAGTCTGAAGCCCGTCGAGGCTGTGAAGTCAGTCTGTAGGTCCTTAAGGCTCTGAAGTCAGTCTGAAGCCCGTCGAGGCTGTGAAGTCAGTCTGTAGGTCCTTAAGGCTCTGAAGTCAGTCTGTAGGTTATTAAGCCTCTGAAGTCAGTCTGTAGGTCCTTAAGGCTCTGAAGTCAGTCTGAAGCCCGTCGAGGCTGTGAAGTCAGTCTGTAGGTCCTTAAGGCTCTGAAGTCAGTCTGTAGGTCCTTAAGGCTCTGAAGTCAGTCTGAAGCCCGTCGAGGCTGTGAAGTCAGTCTGTAGGTCCTTAAGGCTCTGAAGTCAGTCTGTAGGTCCTTCAGGCTCTGAAGTCAGTCTGAAGCCCGTCGAGGCTGTGAAGTCAGTCTGAAGCCCGTCGAGGCTGTGAAGTCAGTGTGGAGGTCCTTTAACAGTAACACACCTTGGAGTAAGAGTGTTAAAAATACTGTACCCAGGAGAATAACAGCGCCGGCCAAATGTGTTTGCGGCATGTGACATAGTTGGAGCGGGTTTGCCACATCGAGTCAGGTGTCACCTATGACAGGTATTTTAAACAGGGAGTGTTACGGAGCAGTGGGGAATCCAGGAAAAGACTAGAGCAGCTCGCTGGTAAGACTACACTGAAACAGAGCTACACTTCCTGTCTGTTCTGTTAGGGAGCCGGAGGTGGGGGTATGAAGTGTGTGTGTGTGTGTATGTGTGTGTGTGTGTGTGTCCGTCCGTGCGCATCCTGGTTATGACCCAAGGATACCACCACTTCCTGGTTCACTCACGCTGACTGGGCAATTTAACAGCAAGAGAGGAGTGAACAAGCCAGTAAATGAGTAGAAGAGAGAGAGAGAGAGAGAGAGAGAGAGAGGGAGAGAGAGAGAGGGAGAGGGATTTTAAGAGGAAGAGCAAGAGAGAGAGAAAGAGCACGAGAAAAAAGAGAGCAAGAGAGCAAGAGAAAGAGAGAGAGAGAGAGAGAGAGAGAGAGAGAGAGAGAGAGACGGTGCCTCAGTCCTCCACTCTGCGGGACAAAGTAACAATGGTGGCATTTCTTAAACAGAGTGCTGAGAACGCAGTGGGAAAAAAAAAAAGATAAGACGGAAAGAAAGACAAAGGACAGAGAGAGAGAGAGAGAGAGAGAGAGAGAGAGAGAGAGAGAGAGAGAGAGAAGAGAGAGAGGGGGGGGGGGGGGGACCCGGAGGAATAGTGATTAAAAGGAAGACATAATTCCTAGTCATGCGTTGTGTTTCTATCTGACTGAACTAACATTCACTACCAGTAGAGACTTGAACAGAGCCAGACAGAGAACCGTATTATTGCTGTCAACAGTGTGATCATAAAGTGTGGCAAAACACACACGGGTGGAATACATTTCTGCCACATTCTCACTTTCAACACTCGAGAAACAGAACACAGAGTTTCCTGAGAGATCTCTCCTATTCTGACGAGCAAAGTGTGACCACACCTCAGCCTTGAAAACAGAGAGAGAGAGAGAGAGAGAGAGAGAGAGAGAGAGAGAGAGAGAGAGACCTAGCTGCTGCAACACCCAAAATACTTCCAAAGGCACAGCAAAAAGTTGCTAATCAACACATGAAAGAAAAGAGAAGAAGACAGGCACGACGAAGCACCTCCATTCCCCCGTGGAAAAGCCTGCCAGTGGATCTCTTACCGTCTCATCTGACATGCTCTCCCTCCCTCTCTCTCTCTCTTCCTGAGTGCAGGGCTCGGCCGCCCCAGCAGCAGATATTAAGGAGCAGCCAACCAGGAAGACGGACGAGCAGGTGCCACGGAGGTGCAAAGTTCACCCAGATATATCCCTGGGGCTGCCAGGCTCCTAAGCGCACTACCTATCTCCACGGCACAGCCAGGCTGCTTAGCGGAACGCCTATCTGAGTCCCCAACTACACTCTTCAGGTGGATTATACCGCTCCGTCTCTCTGTCTGTCTCAGTGCTTCTTAGTGGATCACCTATCCAACAAACCAGCAATCACAACCTGAGTGGGAGGAGTCAAGAGTCTGGAACATCAAAACAACAGGAGGCTGAAGTGACAGATCAGAGAGCACACAAAGGAGGGGGGGGGGGGAGAGAAAGCTTAACTAAAGGGGGTGGTAACTAAAAACAGAGCAAGAACAAAAAGAGAGCGAAAGCTTAGCTAAAAGCCACAAAGAAATGGAAAGATAGATAGGGGGATAGAGAGAAAGAGAGAGAAATTAATACAGAAAAGAGAGAGCGAGAGAGAGAAATGAATACAGAAAAGAAAGAGAGAGAGCGAGAAAGAGAGAGAGAGAGGGAGAGAGAGAGAGAGAGAAATGAATACAGAAAAGAGAGAGAGAGATGAATACAGGAAAGAGAGAGAGAGAGACAGAGAGAGAGAGAGACAGTGAGAAAGAGAGAGAGAGAGAGAGAAAAGAAAAGGAATATGACAGACACACACTTGGGGGAGAGAGACAGAGAGAGCTGTGTTGTGGACGTGGAGACAGAAGGACCAGGGGGGCCAACGTCTGCCTGGGCAGCCCCCCGTTTCTCACTCCATCACAGGGCCACAGTGTCACAGCTGAAGAAGGCTGCTTCCACACCGAGCTGTAGCCCAGCTATTGTCTCTCTCTCCACCTGGACAAAGCCCTCAGAGCTGTAGCCCAGCTACTGTCTCTCTCCACCTGGACAAAGCCCTCAGAGCTGTAGCCCAGCTACTGTCGCTCTCCACCTGGACAAAGCCCTCAGAGCTGTAGCCCAGCTACTGTCTCTCTCCACCTGGACAAAGCCCTCAGAGCTGTAGCCCAGCTACTGTCTCTCTCTCCACCTGGACAAAGCCCTCAGAGCTGTAGCCCAGCTACCGTCTCTCTCCACCTGGACAAAGCCCTCACATGAATCTCATCTAGCCAGTAAGAGTGTCTTCAGGCACCTTAAAAAAAGGTGTGCTTCAGTCTCAACCCAGATTTTCGTGTTTGAGCAGAAAGTATTTGAGCAATGGTGCAGCTCCACACCTACGTATTCTTTAAGTCCTCTTCGAGTGTTTGTGAGAGAAGACTGAACCAATGTGACCCTTACACCAGGCTTCTGTCTGGAAGCTGTGGAACAGGATTCAGCCTCACGTCAAAGCCTTTCTGTGTTTAAACATAAAAGGCTAGAGGAATTGGTTAAGAGGGATATCTTCAGGTTGCTGGCCATAAAAGCCTTTTCATTGGGGTTTACAATTTAAATTTAGGGTTTAGGGATGCTTTCCAAATTGGCCATAAGATATATCCACAGATAATTAAAAATATATATATAAAAAGTGTGGTGCAAAAGTAGTTTGACGCCAGGAAACGTGTTGTCCGATGGAATAGCGCTCGTGTCCCTGTGACTCAGGGTTGCCACCAAACATCCCAGGGGGATCACAGTGGGATTATCCTATGAGCTCCGATCAGATTAGCACCAGTCACACATCCAGGAATGAGTGGTGTGGCCTGAGGCAATACACCTCAGCAATGGCTTCTCGAACGAATAGCCCACCCTGGACTCCACAAATGGGCAGCTGTTCACTCGAAACAAGTTACCATAACAATACGATGCATTGGAAATCTGGTTAGAAAAACCTTCATTGAAGGTCATTGAAGCAGGGCATTTCTCAGCAGGGTGGGGACACAGACATATTCAGACATAAGTCATTCACCTTTGAGCGTGAATATTGTTAGTGTGAGTGCTGTAACAGTGAACAGAACAGTGTGTAGTCCTCAGTCAAACGAGACCAGGAAGAAAAGGGATAAAACTACAAACAACAACGGCCCGCTTAGAAAAAAACATCAAAATAATGCAATGACAGAGAAAAAGAAGAGTTACAAGGGAAAGGAAAGGAAGAGGGGAGAGGGTAAAAGAAAGAGTGAGACACACAGAGAGAGAGAGAGAGAGTGTGTGTGAGAGAGAGAGAGATAGAGAGAGAGAGAGAGAGTGTGTGTGTGAGAGAGAGAGAGATAGAGAGGGAGAAAGAGAGAGAGAGAGAGAGAGAGAGAGAGTGAGAGAGTGAGATAGAGAGGGAGAGAGAGAGAGAGAGTGTGTGTGAGAGAGAGAGAGATAGAGAGGGAGAAAGAGAGAGAGAGAGAGAGAGAGAGAGAGAGAGAGAGAGAGAGAGAGAGTGTGTGTGTGTGTGTGAGAGAGAGAGAGAGAGAGAGAGAGTGTGTGTGTGTGTGGAGAGAGAGAGAGACAGAGTGTGTGTTGAGAGAGAGAGATACAGAGTGTGTGTTGAGGAGAGAGAGAGAGATACAGAGTGTGTGTTGAGGAGAGAGAGATACAGAGTGTGTGTTGAGGAGAGAGAGAGAGATACAGAGTGTGTGTTGAGGAGAGAGAGAGATACAGAGTGTGTGTTGAGGAGAGAGAGAGAGATACAGAGTGTGTGTTGAGGAGAGAGAGAGATACAGAGTGTGTGTGTTGAGGAGAGAGAGAGATACAGAGTGTGTGTTGAGGAGAGAGAGAGATACAGAGTGTGTGTTGAGGAGAGAGAGAGATACAGAGTGTGTGTTGAGGAGAGAGAGATACAGAGTGTGTGTTGAGGAGAGAGAGAGATACAGAGTGTGTGTTGAGGAGAGAGAGAGATACAGAGTTTCTGTTGAGGAGAGAGAGAGAGATACAGAGTGTGTGTTGAGGAGAGAGAGAGATACAGAGTGTGTGTTGAGGAGAGAGAGCGATACAGAGTGTGTGTTGAGGAGAGAGAGAGATACAGAGTGTGTGTTGAGGAGAGAGAGATACAGAGTGTGTGTTGAGGAGAGAGAGAGATACAGAGTGTGTGTTGAGGAGAGAGAGAGATACAGAGTGTGGTGAGTTGAGGCCTCCCGTCCCGTCCTCCTCACCTTGACAAAGTTGTCGGGGAACAGGCCTCTCCTGCCGTGGATCTCCCCCTCCATCCAGCCCTCCTCCTCCACCCGCACCACCTTCCTGATCACCTCCCCCAGACGCAGGCTCAGCTCGTCCTCATGCAGGGCTTCATACTCATACTCCACCACCACCTCTACAGGACAGGCAGAGAGGGGGGGGGGGGGGAGGAGAGGAGAGGAGAGGAGAGGAGTGGAGCGGAGTGGAGTGGAGTGGAGTGGAGAAGGGAGAGGAGAGGAGAGGAGAGGAGAGGAGTGGAGTGGAGTGGAGTGGAGTGGAGTGGAGAGGAGAGGAGAGGAGAGGAGAGGGAGAGGGAGAGAAGTTAGAGGCCATCAAGTCAAGGGCATTTTCAATTTGTATCAAGTTTTGATTAGTTGATTTAACCTTTAAAATGTCAAAGGTCCTGTCAACAAAACACTGGCATTGACCTCTTTATCAACGATTTCTTCATCACGCAAAGCTGGTAGACATGCTGGAGAATACTCTCTCTCTCTCTCCTCTAATTCTGTACCACAGTTTCAGTGTCTAAACATTTTGCAAAGCGAAAGAAAGAGGGGAAGGCCAGAGAGGAGCACTCTACTCTGTGTGATCCAGCCATGGTCCTCAGCCAATCACTGAGACCCAAACATCCCGGCCAGAGGAGGAGGAGGAGGAGGAGGAGGAAGAGGAAGAGGGGAGGGGGCTAGATGAGGGAGTGATGAGTGACCAGTCAGTCACGTCATTCAACAAGGCCATGGGAACAGGCTATTTACGGGGACACACACACACACACACACACACACACACACACACACACACACACACACACACACACACACACACACACACACACACACACACACACACACACACACACACACACACACACACACACACACACACACACACACACACACACACACACACACACACACACACACACACACACACACACACACACACACCCTACTCTGTGTTGACTATGGTTATTTACATAGTGATGGTAAAGATAAGCTGGTCACAGTAGTACAGTGCAGCACACAGGTCTGTCTGGGAAACAAAGCCCTGGCCTCGGTAAGTCATTCACAAAGATCACACACACACACACGCACGCACGCACGCACGCACGCACGCACGCACGCACACGATAACTCCCAAATCAAACATACACATACACACCCACGCCCACACACACACACACACACGCACGCACACTCACACACACGCACACACACGCACACTCAAGTCCCATAAGCCATTGAAAATTAATATAATAGAGCTGCAATGCTTCAGTTTCTAGACTAAATATGGTGCTGAGGTTCAGCCAAGCCAAACAAACAGACTGAACGACCACAACAGTGTTGGTCTGGGGTAGGTTCCAATTTTCTTTTCTCTACTTTTCTCAATATCATTTTGTTATTTATAATCCGTGTATGTCCAAAGGGTTTCTCAACCGCTCCAAACCGCAGCACACCAATGACTGGATCGCCACGTTTCATCAAAACTCTTATCCCAAAGTAAAGAACGTTACTTCCGTCCTGACAAAGTCAATCCCCGGTTGAAGTTCAAGACACATGCTATAACATACTGAACAGAGACACATAGGCCTAAACACATGCTATAACATACTGAACAGAGACACATAGGCCTAAACACATGCTATAACATACTGAACAGAGACACATAAGCCTAAACACATGCTATAACTGAACAGAGACACATAGGCCTAAACACATGCTATAACATACTGAACAGAGACACATAAGCCTAAACACATGCTATAACTGAACAGAGACACATAGGCCTAAACACATGCTATAACTGAACAGAGACACATAGGCCTAAACACATGCTATAATTGAACAGAGACACATAGGCCTAAACACATGCTATAACTGAACAGAGACACATAGGCCTAAACACATGCTATAACTGAACAGAGACACATAGGCCTAAACACATGCTATAACTGAACAGAGACACATAGGCCCAAACACATGCTATAACATACTGAACAGAGACACATAGGCCTAAACACATGCTATAACTGAACAGAGACACATAGGCCTAAACACATGCTATAATTGAACAGAGACACATAGGCCTAAACACATGCTATAATTGAACAGAGACACATAGGCCTAAACACATGCTATAACTGAACAGAGACACATAGGCCTAAACACATGCTATAATTGAACAGAGACACATAGGCCTAAACACATGCTATAATTGAACAGAGACACATAGGCCTAAACACATGCTATAACATACTGGACAGAGACACATAGGCCTAAACACATGCTATAACATACTGGACAGAGACACATAGGCCTAAACACATGCTATAACATACTGGACAGAGACACATAGGCCTAAACACATGCTATAACTGAACAGAGACACATAGGCCTAAACACATGCTATAATTGAACAGAGACACATAGGCCTAAACACATGCTATAATTGAACAGAGACACAGTAGGCCTAAACACATGCTATAACATACTGGACAGAGACACATAGGCCTAAACACATGCTATAACATACTGGACAGAGACACATAGGCCTAAACACATGCTATAACTGAACAGAGACACATAGGCCCAAACACATCCTACGCAATACGGACGGTAGCCAAGCTAAGCTAAAGCTAAACAAATGGGTCTCAATGAGGCTTTCTGTGTGCAAACAGAGGTTTAACACCAGGTCCATGCTAGAAATAGCCTCATGATAAAGAGCAGCATTAGTAGGAATTCCTCCCCAGTGGATTTAGAGGTAAAAGCTAGGCTACATGTTGAGGCCAGCTACCTGTGCTGCCTAATCCCTCCAGTTAACTAAGGAGAAGGACGCTCACTAGCAGCATGGCTGGCAAGTGAAGACTTTAACGACCAGCGAGGGGGAAATTGACCGACTCCAGTTCTATGCCAGTGCCTGGTCAGGACACTGACAGGAGGATTAGCCCTAAACATGTTTTTATGGTGGTGGGAGGAAACCGGAGCTCCCGGCGGAAACCCACAGAAACACGGGGAGTACATGCAAACTCCACACAGAAGGGACCTGGATCAGCCGAGCCCAGGACCTTTTTGTTGTGAGGCATCAGTGCTAACCACTGAGCCACCGTGCTGCCCACTGTGCTGGCTTCATGGGGGGGCGGAGGGTGAAGGGCTAAATGTTGTTAGCACTTGTCTGTCTTTTTCATCCATCTTGTTGTATCGACTGAAAGACCAAGTATGTCTATCCCAGTGCATGACATGCGTTCTAAATAGTTTCTCTCCTAATGCCCTAATTTGTTCACATTCTACAAACAAAAACTACATTTAAAAAAAACATAGTCTTGCACTAGAAGACAACATGGCAACAATAAAATATCCACATTTAAAATACAGGAATAGCAGCATTGAGCTAACAGGTCAAGCAGGCCCTCCGGGCTATAGCTTCTAAATATAAGGGAGTTCTGGACCGTTCAGAAACAAAGTGGCCTGGTCCAAAACAACATGGTGAGAGAGGCTGGAGAGAGGGTCTGCTCCCATACCAGGTGAACACAGGCAGCCTTAGCCTGCCCCAGTACGACCTCACAGGAGCATCGTGGCCCAGCAGCATGGGATCTACAGGCACAACACACAACCCTCTCTCCCCCCATATCAGACAGTCTGACACCATAACAACATTCAAAAATCTCCTAAAAACCCATTTATTTCAACAAGCATTCTCAATACGATGTCTGACATCATGTGTTTGTTGTACCCTTTACCCTTGTAATCTTGTGATGTTCATCGATGTCCTCTGCCTCAATTCCCATGTTTATTGCATGGGGCATGTGTCTATTGTTTTTACTGTATATTACAGGTCTTGTACGGCGACCTTGGGGCGCCTATAAATTAAATGTATTATTATTACAGTGGCCAAAGAGAAAGAGTAAGTGCAGTTTTTACAGGATAATTGTGACCAAGCATGGAACTACTGGCACCACGCACGCACGCACGCACGCACGCACGCACACACACACACACACACACACTGCAGTTTGGCGGGGCCTTGTACAGGGGTTCAGTGCCAGCTAGGGAAGTCGTTCAGTTTGAGTGAACGTGTGTGTGTGTGTGTGTGTGTGTGTGTGTGTGTGTGTGTGTGTCTGTGTACGAGTAAGTGTGTGTGTTCTTCCTGCCTCTCGTGACATCATCAACGTTGGCCCAGCATTACAGCAGCCAGGCTCCGTCTCCTGAGAGACATTAGCCCTCTAATCCCAGATCTGACGGTAGCATTTCTTTCTTGACTACAACACTTGGAAACCCAAAGCTGGCCGAGGGAATAGGAATTAAGAGATGGAGGCCATGAGGGTTGACTGCCAACAAGAATCACTGAGCCAGCCTGCCTGCCTGCATGTCTGTCTCCTTCCTGTTAGACAATTTAAACACATTGGTTACAAACCCTGACTTCTCCTAGCACTCCAAAAACAAAGTCATTTGGTTTTATCATTGCCCTTCGTCTTGGACTTTCATTTCAACCTGTCAACCTGATGGCAGGTCTATCGTCCCTAAGTGTTCTAGGTACAGACTCCTACCCCACGGTCTGCAGCCAAACCAATATCTCTAAGCAGAAGTCACTTCTCTCCAAAGGCTCCAGAAACAGTCCCAGGCCCAGCCCCAGTCCCACTACTCCAGCCCCAGTACTCCAGCCCCAGTACTCCAGCCCCAGTACCCCAGCCCCAGTACTCCAGGCCCAGCCCCACTACTCCAGCCCCAGTACCCCAGCCCAAGTACTCCAGCCCCAGAACCCAATACTCCAGCCCCAGTACTCCAGCCCCAGAACCCAATACTCCAGCCCCAGTACTCCAGCCCCAGTACTCCAGGCCCAGCCCCACTACTCCAGCCCCAGTACCCCAGCCCAAGTACTCCAGCCCCAGTACTCCAGCCCCAGTACTCCAGCCCCAGAACCCAATACTCCAGCCCCAGTACTCCAGCCCCAGAACCCAATACTCCAGCCCCAGTACTCCAGCCCCAGAACCCAATACTCCAGCCCCAGAACCCAATACTCCAGCCCCAATACTCCAGCCCCAGTACTCCAGCCCCAGTACTCCAGCCCCAGTACTCCAGCCCCAGAACCCAATACTCCAGCCCCAATACTCCAGCCCCAGTACTCCAGCCCCAGTACTCCAGCCCCAGTACCCCAGTCCCAGAACTTCAGCCCCAGCACCAGTACTCCAGCCCCAGTACTCCAGCCCCAGTACTCCAGCCCCAGAACCCAATACTCCAGCCCCAGTACTCCAGCCCCAGTACTCCAGTCCCAGTACTCCAGCCCCAGTACTCCAGCCCCAGTACTCCAGCCCCAATAGTCCAGCCCCCCAGCCCCAGCAACAACCAAAGCTTGGCCGGCCAGCAGCCCAACACATTATCCTCTCTGCCTGACCGCCATGCCACTCAGCCAGCCGGCCCCGCAGACAGATAAGACAGACAGATAGAGGGGCTCATTTCCTTCTTCTCACTCCTGCATGGTCTGAGCTCTACATGCCCCAGACACACACACACACACACACACACACACACACACACACACACACACACACACACACACACACACACACACACACACACACACACACACACACACACACACACACACACTCCAGACATACACACACACACACACACACACACACACACACGCGCTCCAGACATACACACACACACACAAAAAACCAAGAGCCCCAACGTATGCCCAAGACAGTAATTTCAGTCTGTCTCTGTAACAACAGGATGAGATATCGTCTACAAGGGTAAACAATAAATAAACACACACACACACACACACACACACACACACACACCACACACACCACACACACACACACCACACACACCACACACACCACACACACACACCAGGAATGAATGCTGGCTCTGTTTGGCCTACCAGCCTGTTGGACTAATTGAATCAACAGGAACAGCCTTTGAACACAGAGATTGATAGGGGGGGGGGGGGGGGGTATAGTTTAGAACTTGGGGTTTAGGTAGTTAGTCAGTTAGTTCAAAGGTGCTAACTATACCCTCCCGCCTACTCTTAGAGAGCCCTATGAGAGACGGTGGTCTGTGGGGTCATGGTATTCCTCTGCCTTCTCCCAGAACGGCAGGCTATAAACCCCCCCTGGAGAGAGCTAAAGCACTGACGTGATGGTTCAGTTTAGGGAGCGCTCGTTCTCGTCTCGGTTTGACTTCCAACAGGCCTTTCTGGTTTTCCCCTGGCTCGTGACCTCCTGTGTAACAACAGGTCAACTGCAACGCTAGGCTAGGCCACGCTAGGCCACGCTAGGCCACGCTAGGCCATCTAGGCTAGGCCACGCTAGCCCATCTAGGCTAGGCCATCTAGGCCACGCTAGGCCATCTAGGCTAGGCCATCTAGGCCACGCTAGGCCATCTAGGCTAGGCCATCAAGGCCACGCTAGGCCATCTAGGCTAGGCCATCTAGGCCACGCTAGGCCATTTAGGCTAAGCCATCTAGGCCACGCTAGCCCATCTAGGCTAGGCCATCTAGGCCACGCTAGGCCATTTAGGCTAGGCCATCTAGGCCATCTAGACCATCTAGGCTAGGCCATCTAGGCCACGCTAGGCTAGGCCATCTAGGCTAGGCCACGCTAGGCCATATAGGCCACGCTAGGCCATCTAGGCTAGGCCACGCTAGGCCATCTACGCCACACTAGGCCATCTAGGCCACACCAGGCTAGGCCACACCAGGCTAAGCCACACCAGGCTAAATTGGTCAGACAAGACTAAGCTAGGCTAGACCAAGCTAGGCTAAGTCAGGCATAGACAACAAAGACTTCTTTAAGTGGGGTTCTTTGGACCCCGAGAACACATAACGGTCCTAGTTCAGCTGCCGTGGTCGTGGAAACCATGGCTTCCTCCGGGGAGTGTCGGAATGGTTCCACAGAGGGACAGAAACCATGGCTTCCTCCAGGGAGTGTCTGAATAGTTCCACAGAGGGACAGAAACCATGGCTTCCTCCAGGGAGTGTCTGAATAGTTCCACAGAGGGACAGAAACCATGGCTTCCTCCGGGGAGTGTCGGAATAGTTCCACAGAGGGACAGAAACCATGGCTTCCTCCGGGGAGTGTCTGAATAGTTCCACAGAGGGACAGAAGGTGAAGACTCTTCTGAGCAGATGATGAGAGGAAACTTGGACTAAGGCCCTGTCAGCCGCAGAACAGAACACAGTGTCTTCAGTCTAATGCCAATTGTTTTAGTGAACATAGTGATTAGGGGCATGACTTTTACAGCCAAAACAAACGCAGAATCACACACACACACACACACAAAGAGAGAGAGAGAGAGAGAGAGAAACAGACAGAGAAACGCGCGCACACACACACACACACGGAGTGCGGACATATGGTCTTGTTAGGAGAGGGCCAATCTAGCGGCATGCCTCTGGATCAGAACTGGGCCCGGAGATTATGCGGGTCATTGGGTTGATAACACAGAACCAAAACTGAGGCAGCAGGAAGCGGAGATCACAAGATCACACAACTATACACACAATAGGACTATAACTCAAGGTGTCAGACACATGCATTATCACACACTGTTATTCTGAGAAACACAAACACGCACACATACACGCACACGCACACGCACACGCAGTCCAGGATGCGACAATGAGAAGACTGAAGTCACTGGGGGATGGTGCTTTCTTTCCTTTAGACACCCAGTAAGCCCTGAGGCTGGTTTACGGCTGGCTGGCTGGCTGGCTGGTTTACAACCGGCTGGCTGGTTTACGGCTGGCTGGCTGGTTTACGGCTGGCTTACTTGCAGGTTTAGACAAGCACACTTTTTGGCTTACCAAGCAAACATGCAGATCTTTGTCATGGTGGCCCAGATGAAGCAGCTCCTTGAGTGGTTAGGGATGCTGCTAGCCTTGTCTAGCTTGTCTAGCCTGCACAGGCTCTGTGGGTTAGCATGCTAGCCTTGTCTAGCTTGTCTAACCTGCAGAGGCTCTGTGGGTTAGCATGCTAGCCTCGTCTATAATAATAATAATAATAATAATAATGAATTTAATTTAGTTTTTAGTGCTTTGTTTCTCAAGACTCAAAGCGCTTTACTGGTTACTTTAATGGTTGCCAATTAATTACGCAGAACGAACAAGGAACAGACAGCTATCAAACACAACACTCAGTCTGAGTGATATCACGGCAGCCAATTTGTTCCAGACTTGCTCACACACATAGGACACACAGACCGACTCCAGATGAATTGGCAGTGGCTGGTCAGGGCACTGGCAGGAGAATGGAGCATGTTTTTGATGGTGGGAGGAAACCCGGAGGAAACTCACGCAAACACGGGGAGAACATGCAAACTCCACGCAGAACGGCCCTTGGGTCAAGTGGGGTTTGAACCCAGGACCTTCTTGCTGTGAGCTGATGTGCTGCCGTCTAGCTTGTCAAGCCTGCACAGGCTCTGTGAATTAGCATGCTAGCTGTGTGGATTGGGGTCAGTAGGTCGACCTCCATTATACTACGGGCCGCAAGGTCGCTCACAGAGCAGTGGGACGCCCGTGGGGATGGCTCTGGTGAGGTTCACTCTAGTGGGGAGCCCTAGCTGGAAGTGAGGTTCAACTCTAGTGGGGAGCCCTAGCTGGAAGTGAGGTTCAACTCTAGTGGGGAGCCCTAGCTGGAAGTGCCTGGACTCTTTTTTTAAATGCTAAGGCTACAACAAGCTTGTATACAGCAGATGTATCATCATGATTGTCTGATTGGTATCATCATCATCATAATCATCGCTATCGTTATCTTCACTCATCTTCCCTCGCTTCCCTCAATATCCTCCTCATCATCATGATGATCATAAACATAATCTCGTATCATCCTCATCAGCACTGATGTCATCATCATTATATGCATCATCATCATCTTCATCATCATCATCAATCAACGTTATTGTTATCACGATCTTGCCAGCGGTTATCATTTATTATCAAGATACACTCAATTTTCAAAAGATATCAAAATTTTAACCACGTATTATTATCTTCCTCATCATCATCATCACCACTAGGCCTGCAGACAAGCTCAGTCAAACCAGGGAGCCATGGAGTCACCAGCCCCACTGGGCCATTCTGATACTAGTGTGGTGTGACACACACACACACACACACACACACACACACACACACACACACACACACACACACACACACACAGTCAAAACATTACGGGTAGTTACTCCAAATTAGACCAAACAGATACATTTGTGGGTTTCTTCTTTTTGGTTTAGCTACAGGTTGTCTGAAGGAAACAGGCAGAGGGTTACAGTGGAGGGTGGTAATACAGTGTCTACTTGTTTTGTTTCTAGGCGACATGCCACTTCGCTATCCAACTGCCCTGTCAAGTAAACCACAAGTGTATCCTCCACCAGCAGAGAATGATAGCTGATGCAACGAGAGACCAGATCACAGATGATAGGTCGGTTGAAAACACACACTATTCCCCATGTCTTGAAGACACAAGCTTTTGTAAAACAGTTATGCCCAACTGTCAGAAAGCTTTCCCGTGTTTTCTCAGTGTAAACTGACTGTGGTTGAGGGCACGTATCGCCCTCTTGTTCTGTGCAGTAAGAGTTGGGCTGCTGGGGTGGAAAGGAGATCCCCCCTCTACATGGGCTTGTTCTACACTGACCAGCTGTCCTCAGTCCTAGACAGCGTTTCTTCCTCTGTGGTATACAGTAAGCCCTGGAAGTGCTGCTGCCTGGCACGCCTCTTTCTGACACAAATTGATTCAGCAATTCTGGGGTAATTACATCTAACAGCTATCTCCACAGCAATTAGCTAAGATATAATTAACTAGGACATCGCCGATTACACATGTATATTAAATACATTAAATACATTAATAATGCAAAACAAAATTACATAATAAAAACTGATTGATGAGACTCAATCTGATATTAAACTCAAAAGTTGAATATGGATGGTGCACATCTATCTATCTATCTATCTATATATAACTCGCTATCTATATCTATATCTATATCTCTATATCTATATCTATATCTCTAACTAGCAGCCACACTGAGTACTCCAGCTTGTCCTGTGGCTGACCTCAGAGGAGATGTCCCGCCCTTCAGTCCCACACACCGGCCCTCAGCCCACTGGCTCCTTGCCATGTGGCTCCAACCTGTATCTTTAACGACACCACCAGGTAAAGGTCTTATAGGACGTAGTGAGTTGAGTCAAAATGTCTTCATCATCACTGACCACGTGTGTTTTCTCACCGCCTTGGTCATAATGCTCTTTTCTCTCACTCATCTTTGTTTTTCTAACGGTCACATCTTCCAGAAGGCTCTTTATTCACTCTCCCCTACCCCTCCAAACAGCCTCTCGCCTCTGTATTTCACAACCCCTTACACAGCTAGAGAAACGCTTAACCAAGTGGATTGTTGTTTGTAGTAAAACGGCCGCCACCTCCGCCTCTAATGACGCGCTGGCTCACTCGCCTTGACTGATTAGCTAGCTGACTGCTACAGCAGGAGGAGAGCCTTTGATGTTGGCAGCCTGTAGTAACGAAGGACTGTGATGGACTGTGCCATTACTGACCGTCAGTGGAGCGTGGGCCTGGGCTGCTGGGCTGCTGTCTGAGTCCTAATCAGAGGACAGGCCTACACCCCTCTACCCGTCCTCACACGGGGAACGTAACCAAAGAGACAGGCAGGCAACACACACACACACAAGCCTATCGACTTTGATGGAGAAAGAAAGAAAGAAAGAAGAGAACAAACAGAAGAGAGAAAGTAAGATACAGAGAGAGAGAGAGAGAGAGAGAGAGAGAGAGAGAGGAGAGAGGAGAGAGAAAGAGAGAGAGAGAGATATGACCAAACACGCCCGCACAGTGCGCACCCCCTCTCCCTCAACAACCCAGGGCAGGGTAAGAACCAGGACCTTTGCAGTGACTGACCAAAGCCCACAATAGTTGAAGGAGAGTCAGTGGACTTACTGGCTAAACGCAGAGCTGTTAGCCCCAACAGAAGGTCCTGTTGGCTACGTGCCTCTTTGAAAAAAAACGAGAACATTCTGTATAATAAGGCTATGTATGTTAGGAGTGAGGAAATGCAGCCTGACCGAACACACAGGCCTCATAATGCAGCCTCGTCCAGGTAATTAGGTCGACAACATTAGTCCACACAGGAGCTAAACTGGGCTGCAGTCCTTACTTCACCTCGGGCAAATCTCAACCAACGTCCAGAGAAACGAGTCACTCAAGACAACCTAAAATTACAACTCATGGAAAAAAAAAACTGACAGAAAAACCTTGCAGTCAGGGACCTGGGACTCAGTCTGGCCTACGAGGTCACCTAGCAGAGCTTTCTGTTAGTGTTGTGGTCAGCAGGAAAGCCAGGAGGAGAATAGTCCCATTGCCGACCTAAAGCAGCGTCGAGGAATCCTGATTTTTTTCCCCCCGCACCCTGTGGATTGGATTGCAACAATGTTTTGATCTACATCAAAGTAAAATCGGAACACAGGTATGCCAAACCCCCCCCCCCCCCTCTCTCCCACACACACACACACATACAGTCACACAGAAACACTTGCATACACACACAGGAAGACGTCTTTTTTTGGGAACCGACACACAACAACACCTGAGGGAGCGGCAGCAGAAATTCCAGGCATATTTGTTGCTACAGAAACAGAGAGCTGACTGGAACACTGGAGCATTGGATCCACAACATTTCATGAAGGTGACGACTCAGACATCCCAGAAGTACACTTTCCTTTACCCTTAGTGGTTAGGGTTAGGGTTAGGGTTAGAGTTAGGGTTAGGGTTGGATCCACAACATTTCATGAAGGTGACGACTCAGACATCCCAGAAGTACACTTTCCTTTACCCTTAGTGGTTAGGGTTAGGGTTAGGGTTGGATCCACAACATTTCATGAAGGTGACGACTCAGACATCCCAGAAGTACACTTTCCTTTACCCTTAGTGGTTAGGGTTAGGGTTAGGGTTAGGGTTAGGGTTGGATCCACAACATTTCATGAAGGTGACGACTCAGACATCCCAGAAGTACACGTTCCTTTACCCTTAGTGGTTAGGAACAGGTCTATTACTTTAAACCCGTTTCTTCATTGTGTGTGTGTGTGCGTGTGTGTGTCTTAATGTGCCTCAATATGAAAGGTCGCTTTTTGCATAGAGAAGACCAAGTCATTTAGATCAATAGAGCGATGACACCAGCTTAATCCAGGAGGTTACGGTCTCAGCGCTAATGCTCTGGATCCCTGACATACGGACCACCACAGAGGCCCATCTCCCACCAAATGGACCCCAAACCATGGCACCCTGGCCTGGCCTCAGGCGAGACCTTAACGTGGAGCTAGCTTGTCACTATGATTGATGACGAAACCCTCTTTAGTCACAAAGCCTGACGCTGACTGAGAAAAACCCGGAAGTCTTGGTTGGGAATTAGATATGGCGTTGGTCTTCATCTTAACATTATGTAAGGTTTTTAAACAGCAGCCGGCTACTGAGTTAAGACAACGGACGTGCTTTGACCTAAGAGTCATGACTTTCTCCGCCAAACATATGATTCAGTAAGTGAATGGATAAACAACGTCTGTGTAAATGTGAATTACCGTGGGACAGAAAACACTGCCTTCATAAAGGACAGAGCTTTGCAATGCCACCACCACCACGCTACGACTGACCTCTGCCTAACAAATCCAACGTCAAACGATCGGCTTCCTCAACACTACCCTCCAGCAGCTTGCCTTGAGGTAGGCCATCTCTCACGAGCCTGTTGGCGTTGAGGGCTCGTCGGTCTGTTTTCTTTGACATACCAGCATCGTGCCCAGTCTTGCTACACTGTCTATCACTCTCTGGCGAGAAGCATGGTTTCTCTCTTTTTTCCCCTTCATCCCTCCTTCTCCTCGTTTTACAGAGTCTCCCACGTGGCCTCTTTGAGTAGGGTGTTGTTATGATGCCTTTGTGACTGCTGGGCTTAAACACATGTGTGGTGCTGATAAAGCCAAAGACTTCCCCATTAGAATACCAACCCTCTTTTTTCAGCCCTTCCTGGTAAATGTGGCGCTTCAATACATAACTCAATGACAAAGTGACAGAGAGAGTGTGTGTGTGAGAGAGGGAGGTAGAGAAAGAGAGGGAGAGAGAGACAGAGACAGAGACAGAGAGAGAGAGAGAAGCACTTAAGGCCATGAAGAAGGCGACCTGACTGCCAGGCAGATGTATTCCACGCAGTCTGTCCTGTACACACACACACACACACACACACACACACACACACACACACACACACACACACACATTTTCCTCATATCAGAAAAGCTCACAGATCAGTGGGAAGGAATGTTATGAGTTTCCCTTTATGATATTGAGAGGAAGGGTGGTGGTGCGGATGGGGTGGCGGGCTAAAGCAACGAAAGGATGAAAGAATCGTCTCCTCTGAATCAATGTGGTAGACTTAGTGCAGAAGCCCATTGAAATAAACAAGCCAATCAGTTTAGAGAAAGAAAATCACGTGTTAACACCTTTCAGGTAATACATGAGAGACATTGCATCACAAAAAAATATGGTATGCAATAGACACTGGTTTCTATGAGAAACAAATACTTTAAGGGTTCTACTTCTTATAAATGTCCTACTCCTAGTCTAAACCAGTTTAACCAGCACAAGTATGAATTAAGCAACAATCTTATCTCACATATGACATACAGAGGTACAGTGACACAACCCGAGTTCTGCTAGAAGGCTTCAATGAAACCGAATGTGTGAGACTTGCTTTCTGTGCGTCATTGTCATTAAGGTTAGAAAAAGAAGATTCGATTGTGTTGTTGAGCACACAAAAAAAAAAAACTCAAGCATCAGTTTTGGGATATTGTAAGGGAGCTGTCAATATTTTATAGAGAAAAGTGAAGTGAATTATCGCATGCAGTCAGTCTCCTTTTTCGAGTGAAATGAAAGCTTCAAGTTGTCTGGTTGGCATTGTTTCAGGGGAGACGCAAACGTCTGTAATCTTTTTTACTTTGGTTTACAAACTTGAACAGCAGTTTTCTTGAAAACGTGTTCATAAAAACAAGCTGATACTGTCATTCACTACTATTTGGAGGGAATGGGGGAGATCTAACTGAAAGCCTGGCTCCATCAATGAAAATATAGTGTCAGTTTCTTCAACAAAAACATGTTTACATAAGTGCCACACGCACCATTGCAAGCTAACGTTAACATGCAAAAACAACAAAAAAAGGCATTTACAGATGGAGCCTTGGCCATGCTAACTGCTACTAGGCTAACAGGCTAACTTATTCCTTACTGTGAATGAAAATACTCTTAGCATCATTATCCAAGCCATTGACCCTTGATTTCTGATTAATACGTTCGTCTTGATTGGTGAATGTATACTATACACAGATATGTAGAAAAACGACTCAACAACCCACAGGCAACCGTAATGAGAAACTCACCCATACTGTCCTTCAACGTAGCTCCGAACCGTCTCGCTATCAAATGTTTGGAATCTCCTATCCGGTTGCCAGCGTTTGCTAGCAGCCTCTGTGCTAGCTAGCTTAATTGGGTATCTTTAAGCCAAAGTGGTCCCTGGAATTTCAATACGGATAAACAAGTCAAACGCGTCGTATGCCCATTAGTTTCTGCCCGCGTAGAAGTAGGCTCCAGAATCTACAATGGTGATAATTTTCCGATCACGGCGCAGGAAGTTATCCAGAAGCCTCCACCTTTCTTGGACTTGCCTGAAAACTACTGACTACTGCTGCCTGCCACCAAAACAGCAGAAAACTCTGCGATGTTTAGCCTGGAGAGTACCGCGAGAGTAACATTTAATGGAACGTTAATCCTTTTCTACATCATTAGCTTACTCGGCAAGATGGACACACACACACACACACACACACACACACACACACACACACACACACACACACACACACACACACACACACACACACACACACACACACACACACACACACACACACACACACAAACACAGATCTAGAGAGTGATAGAGAGAGATAGCGGGAAAATATGACCCTCAAGACTGAGCATCAGTCTTCTGTTAATAGCTCAGTGGATTGACTACATTTTGTAGCAACAAAAACAAATATAGAATTCCATCAAGAAATGTAAAAACTGGCTCCAAACTAAAAAAAGATTCAGCGTGTGTAATGGTTTATCAGTTCTTGGCACAACTGGCATAAATGTGAGCTCCATACTATGAATTATTATATTGCCAGATTGTAGGTGAGATATATGAAATGTGAAAAATAAAAGAGGGTGCTTTCTTCAAGGAATAATTTACATTTGATTTATTTCTCATTATCACATTCTTTATTTCTGTCTTGCTCTCCATCTCTCATTCAGAAATATTTTGTATGTATTTTGCATGTTGATCAATCTAAGGAGATCCTTCCTCCCCGTTCTGCACAGTGCATTGTTCAGAATGGGGTGGGGTTAATTAATTCTATAGATTTCTACACATTCAAACCATGAATTTAAGGTTCAGTCCCTGGTTCATTTACTGCCATTCTGAAGTGCCCTTATAACAATAAAATACGTTTGATTTCCAATGCTCTTCGTATGCAGACTGATACTTTACTGACACACTTTACTAAGTCTAAAAACGTAGCAAATCAGAACATTTTGTATGTTGTTTGAAGGGGGGGGGGGGGGGGCGCTTGTGGCAGAGATGGTTAGATTCCTGAGAAACATGCCTGTGAGCTGATTGGATCTCTGTGGGCAGCAGTAAGGGCTCCCCTGTTGTATAGCATTGAAAATGTTGAAGTTTTCTATGTGACAATCAATGTTTTGAAGTGCAGCCGTGACTTGAAGTCAAACACACACTCTTCTGTTCTACTCACACAAGCTGACTCTATGTAAAGATATGTATAAATAGTGTGTGTGTGTGTGTGTATATATATATATATATATATAATTAGATATATATAATAATCAGATAATTTGCATATAGGTATAAACTGTGTATACTGTATACATACATACATACATATATATATATATATATATATATATATATATATATATATATATATGTATGTATGTATGTATACAGTATACACAGTTTATACCTATATGCAAATTATCTGATTTGATCCATTTGATATAAGCGTCAACATCCTCTCTAAATACAAATTGTAAATACAAATGATATGCAAATGTCTCCGACCACAGAAATGTTCAGTTCAAAGGACACTCACAGAAGGCCAGCATTGAATGCACAGGCTTTGTCTGGCAGGCCAAGAGTCCAATAATCCTCCTCCATTCTGTCAGAGGGCATCCTACACATATGTATTTCCATAGTAAAATCATGGCTTACTATCACAATCAATAAGATATTAGCTTACAGCACAGGGTTACCAATAATAAATAAATATAATAATGATAAATTACTATCACACAATAAAATTGTTTCATTGAAATTGCAATGAGAAATTTAACCTGATATAAAAAAGAAGTCTTACAATGTCTGAACAATTTTTTTCTATCATGTAAATACAGACCTGTCTTGTCACTGTATAGGCTACAAGAAGTCGAGTTGTATTTACAATTAATTTATCAACTAAGTAATTCAGATGTGTAACCAGCTACTTTCTGATCTAAAGTGTTCAGCCAATTAAGTTAATTATATTTAAAAAAAATCAGTTTTTGCTTGGGCTCTTGAAAAACAATAATAATTAGGTTTTTTTGTTGTTGTCATTCAGCAACAATTTAAGGTCCATATGGTAATTATGGGGAACTTTGAAACATCATGCACACAGTAGATTGCTCTATTGGGGAGGCTGGGGTGAGAACTTCTTCATAAAACTTACTGTAGGCTACTGTTAATGTCCTAAAGAACAGCTGGTCTATTCACGTTTTGGTGGTGAAGTGGAGAAATTTCATGTAGTTTTATCGTTTCAATTTCCACACCGCTACCAATATTTGTATTTGTAAGTTTGCTGCCCTCTAGTGCTAGAATTGAAATATTAAAATTAAAACAGCAACAAATTAATTGCTTTCTCCATTCTGGATGACCAGAGGAATTCAGGGACTTTCCTCAAGTTTTAGGGGCTGAAATACAAGTTTGTTTGATGGTGCTCCAAATTCATAATAATTTGTACGTTGATTTTTTTTTCATATTGACAAATTGAAACATTGAGACGTTGATGCATTGATACATAGAGACGTTGAGACATTTTTTAAGACTTTTTAAGAGATTGACATATTGGACTCTGATCTCTTCCTGCAAATTTTTTGAAAATAATCTTTCTTAAATAAGGGATAAAATGGACTTGACTTGAATGCTCCATCTGCCTTATGCTTCCGATAGGTTAACTCTGGTTGGGATAAAATAATAATAAACAAATGATTTGCAGTTTCTAAAGGATGTTCTTGATTGACCGGTTTGCATTCAATAAGAGATTGCAACTCTATTTCTCCAGTTTTTGCCTCAACCCAAGCAGCTCTGAATATATGAATAGTTGTAATGAATGCATTTGGCCAGTAGAGGTCCCACTGTACTCTCTTATGGACAAAGGGGTAAACATGTACAGTATAATCTGCCTTAACGGATCCAGATCCTTGCTAAATCCAGGTACATTTAAAAAATAATCAACAAAACAATTGTTATTCATTTGGATTGGAGAGTATTCCTTATGACAGTAAATAGTTTGACTAGCACAGTTAACCACAGGACACCTGTACAGGTACCCACACTACAAAAATGCTTTTTTAATATTCATTTATATTTAATTATAATTGTTCACTAAGATCTAACCCTCCCTCCCTCCTCTTGTTAGATCCAAACTAATATGAAAATGGATTAGACTCTAGAATCACAACAAATAATATGACAAGATCAAACAACAATTTTTTGATTGGGCAGTTTATGGAAACCATTTTTGTCCCACTTGATTTCTATCATACCTAACACAATTCATACAAAACGTGTTTAGAGCCTGCTTAGCTGATGCTTTTGTATGCCTTGGTGTAACCCTAGAGTTTACTGGAACAGAATCAGATTGCTGCGTCACAACCTCTAACCCCTCCCACCTAAGGAAACCGCTACCTGGTCACTGTGGGTGTCTGGCATTTTAGAAGCCATCCCCCCTGTCGGATGTACCAGGGTGGAGAGGGTGAGGACTTTAACTCCTGCTAGTTTATGTTTACAAATACAAGATCTGTTGATTGTTCAGCCAAAAGGACAAGACATAATGCAAGACGATGAATGCATATGATTTCTGAGAGCTTAACGCTGAAGGGAATGAATAACTATCCCATTAGTCTGGCGATGCCAGACCTATCTCCACACTTTGTTTTGTGCTGTGCTACCCATCACATTGATGACTAAGAGAGAGAGAGAGAGAGAGAGAGAGAGAGAGAGAGAGAGAGAGAGAGAGAGAGAGAGAGAGAGAGAGAGAGAGAGGGGGCGGGGTCTTTGACAGCATCAAAGACTTTTAGGTTTGAAAAAACACTTGTTGCAATGAATTTGGTTTGCACTGGCCTACTGCTTGGTATTAGTCTTGCTGTTAGTGCCCCCTAGTGGTGGAGTAATGGAAACATTGAATGGCCACAGCATGGGCCTTTAGGTTCAGAATCATAGTAACAATGTGTCAATGAAAAGCCTTTTGACCCTGGTGGTGGTGGTGGTGGTGTCACATCTTCTTCAGGTTCGGGTTCAAATCCTCACAGAGTCCGAGCTATCTTTTGCCTACACTGACTGTGTGCTAAACTTTGATTTTATTCCAAGTTATCTGGTCTCCTGCTCGAATCAACACTGCGCTTTCTGGTCCCAAAACTGACGTAGGGGTTATTTGGCACCGCCCTTTCAGACTGTATAGCACTCTTTTTTTTGTCATCAGCTAGTTTGACTAAATTCATCATCATCATCATCATCGTCATCCGCTTTGTCCGGGGTCGGGTCGCGGAGGTAGCAGTTCAAGCAGGGCATCCCAAACTTCCCTTTCCCGGGCCACATTAACCAGCTCTGACTGGGGGATTCCAAGGCGTTCCCAGGCCAGTGTGGAGATATAATCCCTCCACCTGGTCTCTAGGTCTGCCCCGCGGCCTCCGCCCAGCTGGACGTGCCTGGAACACCTCCCTAGGGAGGCGGCCAGGTGGCATCCTTACTAGATGCCCGAACCACCTCAACTGGCTCCTTTCTACGCAAAGAAGCACTAAATTGTCATCTAATATAGATAATGTGTTGCCAATTGCCATGCTAATTTTGTAAGATGTGTCGTTGGTTAATGTCAATACAGCACTTTAGCTAGTAGGACAAGTGTGACAGAAAAAAATACAGCATGACCTGTTGAACAGATAAGAACTGATTTTTATCTGATTGAAGTTATACAGCAGCATGTAGGAAACAAAAGGAACTTGTGTCTTGTTTAGAGAATAGCAAAATTTCCATAACACAAGTAAAAGGGTAACACTCGAGCAAAGCCTGTATTCTAAAGCCTTAGACTGATTCACTCACCCTAACCCTAAAGAGACAGCAAAATGTAAAGAGAGAATTCATCTTTAACTTTTAGTTCTATCTATGGAAGATTCACCATGTAAACTGAAGGTCAGTCATGGCCTTAGAGTTCTTAATGCCAGCACTGCAGCTCAGTCCAAAGAAACGGATGATTCACATCCTACATACAACCGCTAAGTTACACCATCTCTCTTTGTAGTTCTCTCTCTTTGTAGTTCTCTCTCTTTGTAGTTCTCTCTCTTTATAGTTCTCTCTCTTTGTAGTTCTCTCTCTTTATAGTTCTCTCTCTTTGTAGTTCTCTCTCTTTGTAGTTCTCTCTCTTTATAGTTCTCTCTCTTTGTAGTTCTCTCTCTTTATAGTTCTCTCTCTTTGTAGTTCTCTCTCTTTGTAGTTCTCTCTCTTTATAGTTCTCTCTCTTTGTAGTTCTCTCTCTTTGTAGTTCTCTCTCTTTGTAGTTCTCTCTCTTTATAGTTCTCTCTCTTTGTATGTTTTTTTTTCTTTTGTTTTCTCTACCTTGCATTCTGTCTCTGTTAATCCGAGGTACACTCTCTGAACACATTATGATTACTCTACTCTCTCTCTCTCTCTCTGTCTCTCTCTCTCTCTCTCTCTCTCTCTCTCTCTCTCTCTCTCTGTCTCTCTCTCTCTGTCTCTCTCTCTCTCTCTCTCTCTCTCTCTCTCTCTCTCTCTCTCTCTCTCTCTCTCTCTCTCTCTCTCTCTCTCTCTCTCTCTCTCTCTCTCTCTCTGTCTCTCACTCGCTCTCTCGTATGTTTCTCACTCTTGCTCTCTTTATCTCTTTCTCTCTCGTCGTTGTATGTCTCTCTCTCTCTCTCTCTCTCTCTCTCTCTCTCTCTGTCTCTCACTCTCTCTCTTTCTCTCTCTCTCTCTTTCTCTCTCTCTCTCTGTCTCTCACTCGCTCTCTCGTATGTTTCTCACTCTTGCTCTCTTTATCTCTTTCTCTCTCGTCGTTGTATGGCTCTCTCTCTCTCTGTCTCTCTCTCTCTCTCTCTCTCTCTCTCTCTCTCTTCCTTTACCTTTTACACTTGACTGGCTGAACCACTAACCCACTTACAGCTGATGCCCCCCTCCAGCCCTCCGAAAGCAGAGTGGCACGTGAGGCCTTTGCCCGCATCATCCCTTTATCCCCCCGCCCCCCCCCCCCCTCTCTATCCCTCCCTCCCTCCCTCCCTCCCTCTGCCCGACTCCACGTTTACAGCAGATGGTGCGCTTTCTGGTCCCAAAACTGACGTAGGGGTTATTTGGCACCGCCCTTTCAGACTGTGAGCTATACTGAGAAAAACGCTTCATGCCTAGGTGTGCTTACTGCATGGCAGAGTCTCTGTGTTTTTGTGACTGGCACAGAGGAGGATGGTCGTTTCCATCTATTGGCATTTAGGATAGGACCACGTCCAGGAATTTGGGGATTAAATTGTTTCATAAGGCATGTGTTCTTCGCAAATCTTTGTTGTTACTGAAATACTAACAATAGATTTATTATAAATAGTATTATTTATTAGGGCATATGCAGGTGTAGTTTTGATATCCTATATGAATTACACACTGGGTTTGCGAAGAATTGTTTCAGCAAAATAGAGATTGATGTGGTAAAGCATCTGCTTCATGGTGTTACATCATGGATGAGCCACACTTTCTCGGTAACCACAGGACTACCCAGGCATTTGTCATGTGTTGCTATATCAGGTTTAAGCAGGTTGTATGTCCACCACCACCAGGAACATAGCCATCAGGCATCTGGCCAGACCAAAACAGATATATAGTAGAACTAAACATTGAATTATGGGTATTTGACAGTGCAGTTGCTGAGGACAAAAAGGGGTATTCACCTGTGATCTGATCTTTTTAGGTGTCGATATAATATTTGCTTTGTGTGTGTGTGTGTGTGTGTGTGTGTGTGTGTGTGTGTGTGTGTGTGTGTGTGTGTGTGTGTGTGTGTGTGTGTGTGTGTGTGTGGTGGTGGTGGTGGTGGTGGTGGGGGGGTCTTTAAGAGACTAAACTTCAGATTAAATATGCGAACATATTGTTCACTATATTCCCCTTTCTCAGAATCGTCTTCTGTAGTTGAACATGGTGTTCAGTTTTGATTACTCTGCTGTACTGTGAGCGAGCCCACCCAGCCCCTCCGGAAGTGGTGGACTCTTCGCTGAGCAGTGCAGCAGCGGTCCGTTAGTGACGCGTGTTGCTACAGTGTCCGCCCAGTTCTGTCATCCCTGCGTTAGGCTGTGCTGCATAGACCACACCGCATTGAAAGCTGGTCCAGCCGATCCGGAATCCACTCTCTTATCCATCATCGCTATGGGAATTATACCGTTCTTTCAGAACCAAGCTCTCATCCCGTACTATTTGAAGCCAGTGCACTTCGAGACACAGACTATGAGAGCTGCCAATGCCAGCACAAGGAACACTAGCAGTAGCAGGCTATATTGATTGTTACCTTGTGGACAGTAGTCTAAATTATTTCTAAACATAGTATGGGAGTCCCATACTGATACCAGCATGATGTGCCACCTCGTAAGATGAGAATTCACATTTTCAATAACCTGGAGACGCGTGTTTTTACGCTGATCAGACTCTATTTGAGGAAATGATCGGACAATTGACTATCATGTCAGTGATGGTGAGTATTTTCCCGGCTTAATGTCACCTTACGTGATTTCATTATTTATTATATAGACTGGCTCACAGGTTCTCGATATTTAAAGGTACAGCGCGTGTTTTTTGACGATGTACCGAAAGTTATTGCTCTTTCTTAACTAAGCAAGATACATTTTGAAAATAATTAGACCAATATATGTTGCTATTCATTTTTGGCATACTGTGCATTAGATTTTCTTTTATGGATTGGTTAAATACTAAATCAAATGGATCTTAATGTAAGGATGGGGAGCAATTCTTCCCGGCAACTGATCGTTTCCCCCATCGGCACTTATACCCAATATTTAAATTAAATATTCAGCTTTTGATTTTTGGTTCAATTAGTCCTATTGCAACGGTAGATTTTACAAAAATATTTAACCAAATGTCCCATGTCGTTAATGTGGTAACTCTGAATTCACTCTTTAACAGGCCTAGCAGACCATCCCAAACAAAGCTATCTTCGCTGCTTTAGTGCCTTTGTCTCCCATGTAAACAGAAGTAAGGACAAAAGCTGCTATCTGCCAACCACTATGCCTCTATTTAATTGAACATTTCTATTCCAAAAAACGGCAAAGCTTTTTGAATAGCTTTTAAAAAAATTATATTGTTTGAATAGTATATCTCTAGCCTAGGTTTTCAGTTAATTCGCCTAACTTTGCAGTCGGCTTGGTGGTGTAATACAAGTGGCCTTCATTAATTTATTTAAATTTAATCAACATACCCCATTTTGCCGTATAAAATAAATATAGGCCTACATATGTTTTTTACAGAATCCCCCCCTAAGCCGACTTTGTGCTGCGTAAGACTAGACTCGGCTTTCTGTGTCTTATGCAGTTCAGCCGAGTTGCGTTCTCCGGCATGATCAGCACACACTGGGTTGGATGTGCGTGTTATCTCTTGCAGCTCAGCCGGTCTGTCACTCCCTTGCCCGTTGTGGGCTACTTTTTTTCTATGCGCTGCCTCGTTTTGTTTTTATTGGCAGAACATCCTGACATTAGCAGGAATATTCTTCACTGGCCCATGACGAATGGAGCATCGCCGGCTTTTGTCGCGATGAATCAGGCTTGACTGCATCTAAACAGACTCTCTCTCTCTCTCTCTCTCTCTCTCTCTCTCTCTCTCTCTCTCTCTCTCTCTCTCCCTCTCTCTTTCTTTTCCTAGCTGTGTGGCTCCTCTGCTTGTGCATATCCTTGTGCTGCAATACTGTCGCGCGATGACACAGCAACAGGTGCTTTGGTGCGCGTGTGTTTTTTATGTTTTTACACTGTTTATTGATGCGTTATAAACTGACATACAGACACGGATCCACACAGACCTTGCTTAAGCTGACCCCCTATCACCAGCTATACTAAAGTCCTACAAGTGTTTATACGGTTTTAATAATATTTAGAGCAGGCTGATTACAATAGGGGCATAGCGTTAGCTGCTGTATGTATAATACTGTACGAGGGATAAGCCCGAGGCGAGATATTTTCGGATGGTTTGTGAGGAACGACAAAAATACACCGGGCTCAAAGTACCGTCTGTCCATTTAGCCATATCAGGTTTCTGCCGAATGGATAGATCCATTTGCCTTTTGTGTCCTCTTACTCCTAGATCTACTGACTCGCTACTTTCAGACGTGTTACGTAACCTTCCACAAAGCACAGGGAAACATTGTGGGCACGTCTCAGCACATAAAACACATGTGTATCTGTACATGTAAAAACGAGGTCATCAGGTGTCATCAGGGGTGGACTGTACTTGACCCCCCCCCCCCCCCCCACACACACACACACACACACCCACCCCAACCCCTCGCGAGGCACACAGCTGACATACATACCACTCCTGTCACATGCGGCATAGTTGTTTTGAGGAAGCCATGGAGTGTTCAGCTCCGGCTCAACTTGTTGCTGATGTAGTGTGCACTCTAAAAGCCCAACTTGTTGCTGATGTAGTGTGCACTCTAAAAGCCCAACTTGTTGCTGATGTTGTGTGCACTCTAAAAGCCCAGTGACTCATCTTTTCGTCTTTTTATGTTGGGTGGATGTTAGCTCGGAAAGGTGAATTTTTTCTGGTGTCTGGGGCGCGCCTGTTTGTGTAGGTGGTTGACTTGCTAATGGCGGTTTCCCGTGGCAGTAAGTTGCCGGAGTGAACTGATCTGATCCGTGCTAAGTGGTCATGGTGGACCATCTGTAGCAGTTCCTGCTAATCTGCTCGACAAATAGGAATTATAATTAGCTGTACAGGAATAGTAGGAATTATAATTGGCTGTACAGGTGTAGTATGAATTATAATTAGCTATACAGGAATTGTAGAAATTATAATTAGCTGTACATGTGTACTATGAATCATAATTAGCTGTACATGTGCAGTAGGAATTAGCTGTCCAGGTGTAGATCAATGCTGTGGTGTGGATGTTTCGCCACTGTTCTGTTTCAACCAGTCTATGAGACAAAACTTTAACAAGTCCCCGTGAATTGAGTGCAGGATATTTTTTTGTTAGCGGATATTTTTCTTAATGCCAAGTTAAACTGCTCTCCCCTGGAATCTGTTCTGTTGTGTAACCACCCTATGAGACAAAGCTTTAATGGGTGTCTGAGTGCAGGATGTGTATTGTTTTTTAGATGATATATTTCTTAATTCCGAGTTAGACTTTTCGTCCCGCGGTGAACGTGTTGTGCTGTCGGCAGTAAGAGGAGCTTCCTCAGCAGCACTGCTGCAGTGGCCCAGTGGCACAGGGGCGTGAACAGGCTGGTCGGGCTGCCATCGCCCCAGCCGCAAGACAAGTAGCAGCATCCCCACCCCCCACCCCTCCCTCCCCCACCCATCTCCCTCACCCCTACCTCCCTCGCTCCCCCACCCCTCTCCCTCCCTCCCTTGCTCCCCCACCCTTCTCCCCCCCACCCCTCCCTCCCTCCGTCGCTCCCCCACCCATCTCACCCCCACCCCTCCCTCCCTTGCTCCCCCCTTCCTCCCTCCCTCCCTCGCTTCCCCACCCATCTCCCTCCCTCGCTCCCTCCCCCACCCCTCTCACCCTCCACCCCCTCCCTCCCTCGCTCCCCCACCCTTCTCACCCCTCTCTCCCTCGCTCCCCCACCCATCTCACCTCCCTCCACCAGAATATAGGGGAAAGATGAGAGCAGTAGGAAAACACAGGGGAGGATTGAGTGATATTGGGGAGGATAGAGAGTTAGAATGATGGAAAGACAGAGCGATGGATAAACACAGAGAGAGAGAGAGAGAGAAAGAAAGAGAGAGTGAGAGAGAGAGAGAGAAAGAGAGAGAGAGAGAGAGAGAGAAAGAGAGAGAGAGAGAGAGAGAGAGGTAGACAAACAGAGAGGGGGAGAGGGAGAGAGAGAGAGAGAGAGAGAGAGGTAGACAAACAGAGAGCGGGGGAGAGGGAGAGAGAGAGAGAGAGAGGTAGACAAACAGAGAGCGGGGAGAGAGAGAGAAAGTGAAAGAGAATCCTGTTTGCCCCATCTCCATCCAGTTTAGGAAGAAGAACTCTCCTCCTGCGTCACAGAGGACGACTGCTGAGCGGTTAGCTTGGTGATGTTCACCACCTGCAGGCTATTTTCAGCTGCAGCAGTGGACATCCATGTG